>JAOVVI020015231.1:0-11249 GCA_028571085.2 Nepenthes alata | reverse complement strand
CTGCAAGCTAAAGGGAATACTTGTTTTATTAATTGATATGCTCATACAAATGTTTACATACAAATATGCAGACTACCTACCTGAGTCCTTATTAGAAGTAGTGTTTAAGGTGGATCGCATTCAACATCCGCGGGACTAACTTTTTATCCTGATTTCGGAGCTTGTATGCCCTATTTTACAGAAAGGCGGAGACTAGAAAAGGCCCTTCCCAATTCGGGGAGAGCTTATTTCGGCCGGCCATCTTGGCTGTTGCCTTGATACTTCGTAAGACCAAATCTCCAATATCGAACTGTCGCGCTTTTACCTTCTTATTGTAGTAGCGTGCGATTCAATATTGGTAAGCCACTGTCCGCATTCTGGCAGTATCGCGAGTTTTCTCTAGCAAGTCTAAGTGTTTTCAAATTTTATGGGAGTTACCCTTCGAATCAAAAGATTTCACCCTAAGACTTGGAAGCCCGATTCGACCAGGATCACTGCTTCAGTCCCATAACAGTGGTTGAAGGGTGTCTCACCCGTTGACTTCTTTAAAATTGTCTGATAAGACTAGAGGACTTAGGGAGCTCAATTACCCAGGAGCCCCCTGCATCCTCCAGCTTGGCCTGAAGCCCGTGATGTAGCGTTCGATTTATAACATCTACCTGTCTATTCGCTTGAGAGTATGCCACCGAAATATGGACCAGCCTAATCACAATGTTAGTGCAATACTTGGTGAAGGGCTTTCTCAAAAATTGAGTCCCGTTGTCAGTCATTATGACTTATGGAATGTAAAATTTGCTGATAATATTATGGCAAATGAACTCAAGAGCGTTGTGTTCTGTGATCATGGCCAGCAGGATGGCCTCGACCCACTTTGTAAAGTAGTCGATGCCTACTATGATGAACTTTCTTTTCTCAGTTGCGATGGAAAATGGGACGAGAATATCGAGTCCTCACTACACGAAGGGCCACAGCCCCTAAATGGATTTCATCTCGGCGGATGGATGGTGGTGAAGGTTGCCGTGAAGCTGGCAGCTTTCACACTTCTTTACAAACTTGAGTGCATCCTTTTTCATCGAGAGCTAATAGTAGCATTACTGCATGATCTTGAATGCTAGGCTTTTACCGCCGACGTACGATCCGTAAATCCCAAAGTGTACTTCGGCCAAGGCATAGTCAGCATCTTCAGGGGTTAGGCATTGGAGGTACATAGTCGTGAAGTCGCGGCGAAACAACCGTCTGTCGACTACGGTGTACCACCCAGCCATTTTCTTGATCCGCCTGGCCTCCTTTGCATCTTCTGGCAGTGCTTTGTCTGCTAGGTACTTCAGGTAGGGTGTTGTCTAATTTTTTTATCCCGGAGATCTGCATTGCCTCCTATTTCTCTATACTGAGAGCGTTCTGGACCTCTCTCATGTCCCTCAAATAAAATTCTGAATTTTCAGCCGTCGCTACTTTGGTCAGCTGATCGGCATTCTAGTTCTCAGTTCTTGGAATATGGACCAGGGTTAGCTTGTCAGAACTCTAGGCGACCTCCCTAGCCTTGGTCAAGTACTTGGCCGTGTGTGGGTTGCTCGCCTCAAAGTTTCCATTAACCTGATTGATGATTAACTCGAAATCATTGTAAACAGTCAGTAATTTGGTTGAGCACTCTTTCACTAACCAAAATCTGGCTAACAAGGCTTCGTATTTAACAAAGTTGTTGGTGGCCGAAAAGTCGAGTCTAAGGTAGTACTTCACCTCAAACCCATCAGGGGTCCTGAGGACCACCCCGGCTCCACTGCATGTGTCCGTAGATGATCCGTCTACATGGAGTACCCATTCTAAAACTTACTCGTGTTGTTTTGCGTTCTCTTGTGGATGTTCTTCCATAATTGGGGTTGTGATCTCAACAATGAAGTTGGCCAGAGCATGTACTTTAATGGCAGGCCTAAGCCAAAAATTTTATGTCAAACTCGCCTAATTTGATAGCCGACTTTACTAGCCGTCTAGAAATGTCGAGTTTTTAGAGAATACTCTTCGGAGGATGGTTGGTGAGAATTATTACACGGTGTGCCTGAAAGTAGGGCCTTAGTTTTCGTGCAAAAAATATGAGAGCTAAGACCAATTTTTCTGTACGCGGATAGCGCATCTTTGGGCCGGTCAATATTTTGCTTATGTAGTAGATCGGCCGTTAGGTGTCGGAGTCCTAGGGTACGATGATTGAGCTGAGGGACACCTCTAACACCACAAGGTAGAGGTACAGCTTCTCTTCGACCTTGGGCGACTTAGTAATGGCGGGCTAGCCAGATATTGCTTCAACTCATTGAAGGCTGCGAGATAATCTGCCATCCATTGGAACCCGTCTGATTTTGTTCCCCTTAGAGCCTTGAAGAATGGCAGATACTTGTCACCAGACTTCGCTAGGAAGCGGGACAAGGCTGCTAGTCGTCCAATCAGTCACTGGACACCCTTGATTCTTCGTGGGGGAGCCATGTCTGCGAGGGTCTTGATCTTCTCTGGGTTTACCTTGATCCCTCGTTAGGGGACGATGAAACCCAAAAATTTTCCCGAGACTTCCCCAAAGACACACTTAGTCGGATTTAGCTTCATTTGATGCTCACAGAGCAGCTTAAATGACTTTGCCAGATCGCGGATATAGTCATCAATGATTCTGCTCTTGATGAGCATGTCAACAACATAAACCTCCATATTACAGCCAATCTGTTTCTCAAATATTTTGTTTACCAACCACTGGTAGGTGGCTCCTGCATTCTTCAGTCCAAATGGCATTACCTTATAACAGTAGGTCCCTGGTCTGTCGTAAATGAGGTATATTTCTCATCCTTCAGACTCATTCGAATCTGATTATAACTCGAGTAGGCATCCATGAAAATCAACAGCTCATGTTCGGACATCGAGTCCACCAGCAGGTCAATCTTGGGTAAAGAAAAACTAACTTTCGGGTAGGCTTTGTTAACGTCGGTAAAATCAACGCACATTTATCATTTTTCACTGCTCTTTTTTACCAAGACTACGTTGGAGAGTCAATCGGGGTACTAGACTTCTCTGTTAAATTTGGCGTCCAGCAGTTTCTTTACTTTCTTCCGGATGGCGATCAATTTTTTACTGAGTGATTTCTTCGCTTCTGCCTGATGGGCTTTCAATTTGGATCAAGCGCCAACTTGTGGACAATTACTTAGGTCGAAATCCTAGGCATGTCAGCGGGAGTTCATGCAAAGATGTGAGCATTCCGTCACAATAACGTGATTAGCTTGTTGTGCAGTACACCACTGTGTGAGCCGTCAATCTGTACGCACTTTTCTGGATCCTCCGGATTCAATGAGATTAAGTCGGTTGCCTCATCGGACTGCGCCTACTGCAAGGTTGTTTCGTCTCAATGGTCAAGTTCTCCCACCGCTCTAGTGCTGTTGTTAGGAGCAATTTAAAAAATATAACAAGTCCGCCGAGTGACTTGGTCACCCAGCACTTCGCCCACACTGTATAGCATTGAAAATTTTATTTTGAGGTGTGGTATTAAAGTGACAGCCCCGAACGCTGTTAGGCATGGCTGGTTTAGTATAGCGTTGTACACGGAGGGCAGGTCGACTACCAAGAATATAAGAATACGACTTGCCATTTTTGGGTATGTTCCTAGGGTGATTTTTAATTGGATCATCCCTTGGATGAGCACCGATTCGTTGTCAAGGCCATACAACGGGCCTTCGACAGGCTTTAATTGGTTTATTTTTAAACCAAGTTTTAAAAATGTATCGAGATAGAGTAAATTGTGAGAACTTTCATTGTTAATGAATACTCATTTCAGTTGGTAGTCGATGCTACCGTTGGAAACGAGTGTGGATACAATAAGGGGGTCTGCATGGGGGAAAACTACATGTGCGAGGTCACTGTCATTAAAACTAATGACGGTGTCAATAAGACGCTATTTTTTCCTCCCAGATTGCTGCTCATTGTTGTCAGCCGGATTTTTGATCAGCCTGATGGTGATCATGTTGATCACTCCTGTCACAACCCGGTTTCATGGAGGGGAAGACTCCAATCCTTCTCCGCCTATCGTGCCAGAGCTCTGACCATGGCTCTTAGCGTACCTGGTGAGATGAACCCATCTGATCAACTCTTCAATCTCCCGCTGGAGGATCTTGCAGTCCTCTGTGGAGTGCCTGGGAGATCGATAAAAATAGCAATACTTGGATAGATTTCCTCCCTCCGCCTTCTTAAGTGATTTTGGTCACTTAAGGAACTTCTCCTCACAGATCTGCATGAGTACGTTCGAACGTGTATTAGTCAAGGGCATTAGGTTGATGGGCCCATAGTCCTTGACCCTGGTGGTCTTATCCTGTGGTAATTTCGGTGGGAGTGATCGCCACTGTTATACTTCCTTTTTTCCTCTCCGGTGAAAGGGTGAGGTTGTTCAGTTCGTTCTAGACGTTTAGCCTTGTTGGCCACTTCAGCTACCGCGTAAGCCTAGGTGATTGATTCTGCATCCTGGAAGGTCTACGGGTTCTTGTGCGCCAGGTGCCTGAAAAAATTCTCGTATGTTAGTGTAAAAATAAAGCTGCCCAACTTCATCTCCTCTGTAAGCTTGGGGATCCGCTTGGCTTCTGCCACAAAGTGATCCAGAAACTTCTGTGGATTCTCTCCCTGCTTCTGCTTGATGTGGGAGAGGTGCCACAGTTATTTTTTCTCTCGGTGACTAGAAACGTATTGAGCTAAGAAGAGATTAGTCAGTTCCCTGAAACTTTCAATTGATTTTGAAGGGAGGTGATGGAACCATATACGAGCATTCCCTTTAATGTGAGCGGGATGTAGCGGCACACCGCTGAATCCTCCAATCCTTGCAGACTCAGAAGGGTGTAAAAGTGATTGAGATGGTCCACTGGATCAGTGCTCCCATTGAAAAAGTCAAGGGGAGGCATCTTGAATTTGGACGGCTCAGGAACTCCGCTGTTATAGGAGATTTGTCTAAATTAATGGCATGTTCATTGTCCTTGAATACGTGATTCCAGTTCTTCTCCAATTCAGGGTCTGCACGAGCAGCGTTGGCTGATCTCTTGGAATTGAGATAGGTCATCAACTCCGTTCTTTTCCTGGAGTGGCCAGTTATCGGCCGGCTACTGCCTCCAGTGGATCTGACGGTCCTGGAGGCTCCGTCCTGGACTAGGTTGCTGTTCTCCGCCTGAAAGTATTGGAGGTTCCTCCGTTCTGGACTTGCCTCCAGAATCATGCTTCCTAAGCACTCCTCAAGCCTAGTCTGGCTTGGAGCGTATGAAGATTCGGGGATCCGTGTGTTGGCCAACCTTCTGGGCTTTTTGGCAGGATTCTTCTTCCTCTAGCCTCCTCTCCTGGAGGCCGGTATGGGGATTGCTGTGAGCGGAGCCCCTAGCTGTGAGTGCTCCTATCGGGAGTAAAGCATTTGGAGCGTCTTGTTGGTGTTTTACATGTGCTCTATCAAATGCTGAAAGAAAGGTGATGGTGCTCCGTAAACCGTCTCGTTGACCATGGCACCAGCAGCGTGGTCTTGGTCGGGAGATGTCGCATCTCTAGCGGGTTTGCCAGCTTGTGCTCTTGTGTTCACCATTCTGGTTGGTTCAGTTGGTGAGGACGAGAGAGTTTCTTGGGAAAGCGTGGTAGGCTTTTCGTAAATATTTTCCATAGACGGCTCCAATGACGCGTACCTGGATCCGGACTTCGAATAGATTTAAGCCGACTGGGTCGTTTGAATCTGACTCCGTTCACCGAGTCTAGACCCTACACACTACTACAACAAACAATAGGTTAGGTGCCGACGGAATATTATCACATTAAAAATACTCCGACGCTCAAGTCAGCAATAGACCTTTGACTTATAAGAATGTAACTGAAAATGAGAGTTGAAAGAGAGAGAGATTGATGTGGGAAGGAGTGTTTGCCTTTAAATGTAAGAGTCATTCTTACGGCTCCTTGAGAGCATAGTTTTCCACTCAGTGTTCATAGGGAACGAGCAGAAAGCTAAGTCCCGTATGTGTGGAAACTTTGAAGGACAGAACTCAAGGAGTGAGCGGAGTCTCTGAAATCTGAAGGCTTAGTGTGGGATTATTGCAGTAAGAGATTATATGCTTAGAAGTGAGCGTTAGTATGCTCAAAGATTTTTTCGTCATAGTTCTTTGTTGTTTCGTTCTTGTCCTCTGGGAATGGAGATTCCGTATGTTGATATAGATGGAGGGCAGGGTGACCTTCCTTGGCCAAGAAGGCACGATTCTTGTATCGTGTTGCGTGGCCTTCCTTGAGCTAGAAGGTTTGACTTGTACAATCTGTTGGGATCATTTCCTTTTCTCGCGAGCAATGGTTCTGCATATTACTTGTCTTCCCTCTGCACATTTGTTACCGTTAGAGTCCATTGTAGGCAGAAAGAGAGAATCTGACACATTCCTCATGGAAATGACGTTAAATCTGTTGATACCTTTTTTAGTGTAGATTGGCTTCAAGGGAGGTGCAAAATTAGAAAAATTGACTGTTGGTTATCGTATACGGAAACGTGGGCCAAATTGGGTATGGCCAATATAAGATTTTTATCTTTTCTCGGTCTGTTTGCTGCAGTATTCTCGCTCAACAAAGATGTTAACCGTCTTAAATGAGCGTGTTGGCTGCCCAGTTGGCCTTTCACACGGTCAACACTAACGTTGACCGTCTAAACGCGTATCTTGATCTTTTTAAATTTTGGGTCATTTTTCTTTTTGTGCCAGCCCACTATGAGCTTACCCATCATATATAAATATATTCTTACTTGTCTTCAAATTTTACATATATATTTCTACATGACAATAATTTCTACACGATTATTTTATATATCTTTAATTTTCACATATATATTTATCCATATTTTCTATTTGTAAAAAATTAATGAAATTATATTGAGTTTTTAAAATTTCTACATAAATGGTATTATATGCCAATAATTTTTACTTCATTAATTCTACATGAAATAAATTTCTTATTCATTATTTATGCATGTCATATATTTAAAGAAAAATATTAAAAACTTTATTTTGATTTTGATGAACAAATTCAGTTTTTCGGTATAAGAAAATATGTGAATATTTATATTTTGTATGAAGTTTTTAGTTTTGACCAAATATAATTATTATAAAAAATTGATAAAATATATTTAAATATATTATAGTATATTATTAGGAATTTAAAATCAAATCTAATATTTATGAGTCAAAAAGTAGCATTTGACCCAAACCATAGAGAGTAATATCTAGTTGACCCACCTATTAGTCATAAATAAAAAATTAATAAAATATATTTAAATATATTTTAGTGTATTATTAGTAAATTTAAAATCTAATCTAATATTTACGAGTTAAAAAGTAGCATTTGACCCAAATTATAGGGAATAATATGTAGTTGACCCACCTATTGATCATAAATAGTGGCTATGGCCTTTAATTATATAAAAATAATTATAATTTAAATTTTGATAGTTATCTCTTGTTATGAAGTTATCACCGATTCATTGTTCTTATATGTAGTACAATTTTTGTATTTTCACGTTTTCATACAATTTTGAGCACTTATATAATTTTGGGTATAATTTCTATATTTGTACAATTTTTGACACATTCGATTATTGTATATTGTTTCAACATACTTTGTAAAAAATTTGACATTATCGATATTTTTTATTTTGATCATGATATTATTTTTAACATATTTTATTTGATATATCTCCCTATAAAATTTAGGTATGTTTTACTAAGAGTTAAGTTTACTCTTGGTCATTGTTTATTTACCTTTTAGATTAGAGGGTTTGAATTAACTTGTAAGAGATTTAAATCGTGAGAAGGCTTCAAAAAACTAATTTTAGAATATTTTAATTATATTGTAATTAATTCGGTTTAGTAGTTAATATTTTGTATTTTTGAATTGTTGTTTGTATAAAGCCATTGGCTGAGAATGCTGTTAAAATTAAGGATATTGTTGAAGTTATTATATGTTTATCTAATTTTAAGTTAAGATATTTTTTTCTTACTAATTTGATTGAGTCAAATAGTTGTTGAGTTTTAGGATCACATTTGGCTATAACTTTTAGATCCTATATTTGGTTATTAATTTTATTATTTGAACTATTTAATAATATTTGCTGTAAATTAATGTCTCAGTATTCAATTTTGAGTTTAATGCAGTTAATTGAAGAATTGATTTTGGGGTCTTAAATTAAAATCTTTTAAGTTAATTTTGGCTTATGGAATAAACTAAACTCTATTTTCGGATAAGGGATGCTCAACATTACATAAGTCCTACACTATAGAATAACCTATTTTTATGAGTGTAAGGTGCCCAGACCGAAGTAGTGTGAATAGTTAATCTTGCCCTATTAATAATGTTAGGTTTTGAGGTGATCCTAGTGATGGTATTTGATTAGTTGTCCGCTCACATACTAGTATAGGTTGTTGTAGTAAGGTAATTAACTCTTACTCGTAGGATTGTTGAGTTCGAGTTTCATGGGCTCGAGAGTCACCGTGACCACCATGATGCACACCATCTTCTGTATAGGGAGTTTATGATGGCATAGGGTGTAGAGCAACTTAAAGACATTGCCGATGTGTAAGATGTAGAGACGTGTTTTTAGAGGACCTACAAGGGTTACCCTCTAAAAATAGGCAAAGTCTACGGTTAACCTATTGTTAAGAAGATTATAAAGTTTGTACTTCTTAATGTTCCACCCTTCGAGTTCAAATGAGCATAGAGCGAGAGCACGATTTTGATGGTATCACCATTGTGTGCTCAACATTTATTGCGGAATGTTTACGGATGATCCTTAGCTTTCACAACTAACGCTTATTGCAGAGTAGCTATAGGAATCATAGCCTTTGTGGTTATGTTGGAGTTGAAAGAGTAAAAATTGAGGAAATCTTTATTATTCAAGGGCTCCCAAATGTATGTCCCAAGGACTTGTCTGAGCTAGCGCCGAGCAAGAGATCGACTTCACTATTTGTCAAGTGTGGCACTAATTTCCAAGCCTCATGCAGGATGGCACCAGCAAATCTTAAAGAATTGAAGTCACATATTGCAAAGTTAGTGGATCTGGGCTTCATTAGACCAAGCACTTTACCACGGGGGAGTTCTAGTATTGTTTATCATGAAAAGGACAACTCCATGTGATTTTGCATTGGTTATAAATAATTAAATATTGTGACAATAGAAATAAGTATCCATTTCTCTGGATTGGCTACCTTTTTTACTAGCTACAAGGGAAAGTTTATTCTCAAATATTAACTTGCAATAAGATTATCACTACTCAAAAATTAAATAATGTGATGCCTAAAAGACAGCATCCTACTCTAAATATAAACATTACAAATTTTTAGTGATATCTTTTGGGCTGACGAATACACCATTTATTTTTATGGACATTATGAATAAAGTTTTTAGGCCCTTCTTGGCTGGTTTCATCATTGTCTTCTTTAACAACATATTAATCCACTTTAACAATGTTGTTGAGTATGAGGACCATTTGAGGGTTGTACAATAGAGATTGCACAAGGAAAGCTTACATGCTAAGTTCAAGACATGTGAGTATTGGCTGAGGAATGTTGCATTCTAAGGACATGTTATTTCTAGGAATAAAGTGCCAGTGGACCAATCTAATATCAAGGTTGTGATGGATTGCGCTTGTTTGATCGATTCAACTAAAGTGAGGAGTTTTCTCTGGCTTAGTCGAATACTATAGGAGATGTATAGATGGCTTTTTCAATATAGCCACACTGATGACCAAGTTGATGAAAAAAGATGTCAAGCTTATTTGGTCTGAGGTCCGAGAGTAGAGCTTTCAAGATTTAAAGTAGAGAGTAACATTAGCTCCAATTTTGACAATTATATAGTGTTTAGGTAGATTTGTGATATACTATGATATTTAGATGAATGGCTTAAGATGTGTGTCAATGCAATATGGAAATGTAATCACTTATTGTTCACAGCAATTGAGGACATACAAGCAGAAATATTCAACCCATGATGTGGTGTTGTCTATAATCATCTTTGCGCTGAAGATATAGAGACACTACTTGAACAAGGAGTACTTTATCACTTACTCCAATCACAAGAGCCTGAATTATCTCTTCTAACAAAAAGAGTTGAACATGTGATAAGAATGCTGGATAAACCTCCTTAAGGACTATAATTGCTACATTATGTATCAACCTAGTAAGATAAATGGACTAACTATTGCACTTAATAGAAAATTAAACAGCCTTATAGTCCATTTGATAATGAAAAAGTAGAGGATGTCAAATGAGATAGAAGATTGTGATATTCATCTACCTCCGAGTGGCCCCCAGGTGATTGTATTTTATTTTGAAGTGTAGTTGGTACTTTTAGAGAGAATCAGAATGACACAAATGAATGATCCAGTGTTATTGGGTACTATGGAGGAGGTATTATTGGGCAATGATATCTCATTTATATCTCCATTTAAATGTACCATTGACAATAAGTTCAAACTTACAAATCTAGGTGTACGCAAGTGCTTTATTGAGCTAAAATTTGCTAGATCTTCTAATGAAATATCACTATGTCAACAAAAGTATGCCTAGAGATTCGGGAGGACTCTGGTTATCTGGGATTTTATCATTTTTTGTGTTGAAGTATTCTTTGAGAAAGTCACTCACAAAAAAAAAATACAAAACATATTTTTCTGAAGAATTTTAGAGTATAAATTTCTTACAAAGTAGATATCAGTATATAGCAATTTTATCTGTAACTTTTACAGTATATTTATTATTAAAATAGAATAATATAAAAATAAAATAAATATTCTTAAAAAATAAAATATGATGATAATAGAGTTCAGAATTATTAATCATATATTTGGTTACTTATTTGGATAGTAATAGTAAAAGGAATAATGGAGAGTTTTGAATAATTGTATAAATGTTAATTATATTAGGAGTAAAATGATAATATTTTTAGGAATAATTATTCTTTAAATACAAAGAATAAATAATACCAAAGAAGACATTATATTTTTTTATTTTTTAATCTGGAAAAATATTTACTTCTCTAAAAATAATTATTCCCTATAATAAAGTAACCAAACATAGGGATAAATATTTTATTGGTAATAAGGTGGGAATAAAATTTTTTTTTCCACCAATCAAATATGTCATTAAAAGATTAAACTATCACAAATTATAAAATAACAATAAAATCATATTATTAAAAACCCCACTATAAACACCCATTTTATTTTGATTATATATCATTTCTTGCACGAAAAAAGGCTTTAATAT
>JAOVVI020015230.1:0-11249 GCA_028571085.2 Nepenthes alata | reverse complement strand
AAGAGAAGCAATATCAATGGAGCATAAGTAACTTTCTTCTCAAAAGAGGCACGACAATAAACTCTCCAGAGTCCTTTTTGACTTCTTAGGGTTCCCAAAAATATAAGTCGGGTATTTATAGAGGACTCAATGTTTGCATTTAAAAACATGCCCGTTGCCACGCCGCTCGAGCGCGCGGCGGGCGCACAGAGGGTTTCCAGAGAAACCCTACGTGCGCTCGAGCTAGGGGCGGCGCCCAGCGAGCGGGGTTTATTCTGGAATATGGGCTCGAGCGCAGGGGAGGCACACAGCGAGCAGGGTCCATTCTATTTTTTAGGGTCGAGCTGGTAGCGAGCGTACGGAGGGCGCGGAGGCTTTGGACGGGCTCGAGCGACTAGATGACTGAACGGACCGATATACTAGTACATAAGGTCACGAAAATTGCCAATTAGAAACATGACTCTAACATATGCAAATGAGCAAGTTCAAATAAACCTTACTGAAGGTATATATGTGCATAAGCCTTTACAACAAACATATTTTAGGAGGTTGATCCTTTCCACCAAAGCAAATTGAGAAATTAGTCTATGATGCATGTAAGTCAGCCAGATACATTCGTGCATCAGATCCAGCCAAGCCATGAGGCGGCTCTGCCCCTTATAATGTTGTTTATTTAATGAATAGCCTTCATGTAAAATAATATCCCATCCCGGCTACAGTTTACATGTTCATTGATTATGATTAGTGTAAAAAGTGAAGTATTCTCATTTTGAAGAAGCATGGTAAGACCATATTTGCTTAGTATTGGTTATACGTTTACGTGAACTATTCCCAGTTTTGGAAATAGGTTATTTACATGTTCAATGATTATTATAGCACTACATTTATGTATATGTATATACGTATATGTATGTATGTATATAGTATGTATGTAGGTATATATGTATGTGTATACATGTATGTGTATACATGTATATATGTGTGTGCGTGCGTATGAATGCACATGTATGTATATGTATGTCTATGAATGCACATGTACGCATATTTATGTATATGAATATATGTGCATGTATGTATATGTATATATGAACTATAAAAGTGAAATATTACACTTTTAACAACCATCATAAGGCATTTGCGCTGTTGTTATGCAGTGTTTGAAAAGGAAGTAACAAGATTGGAGTAAAAACATTCCGTGGGCTGCTATGCAATGAAAAGGTAGAAATATAATGTCAATTTCACTCTGCCTCGCCTTGATGGTGTGCCTCATTTCACGTGAGAGGAACAATTGAATGATTGGCTCGTATCTCCCAAGGTCTGAGGAACAACTGGTTAAACTTATTTGCAGTTTGATGAGAGAAGCTTTTTACTATCAGATCTAAAAGAAACTGCTAGAGCATGAAAGGGCTTTGAGAAACTTCAGGGACTATCCCTAATTCTGATGGAGGTTTGAGGGGGACCAGTGGCTCGCTGGTGATATTATTGGTGAGACAGTGAGACGTTTGCTAAACTTGGGGAAGGAGTCAGCAACTTCTCTGGGGTTGAACGACATGAATTCATTGATATAATATTGTGGTTGGATGAATGTAGTTTCTGGTATTTTTTTTTGCTTCAAATTTTGGCCGGCATGGGTTGAGTTCAATCTTGTTCCACGAGTCAGCCATTATTTCGACTCTTATCATTTGAACAAATCTTGGCATGTTCTGTTGTTTTAGCTCGAGGTAAGCCCCAGCCAGTTTGGCTCCTCTTGTGGATCTTAAAAAATGCATGTGACCCAAGTAAGGAGTCTAGTATTTGTATATTTTTTTCCTTTTGTTTCAATACATATCTAAATACTTAACCCCCCCCCCCCAAAAAAAAAGAAAAAAAAAGGAAGCTATTAAAATTTTGGATTCTTGTAAATCCGTCAATTTAATGATTTTGTTGTAAATTAGATGACAATATTTCCTATTATTTTTTATATTTTTTCAAGATATATTTTAGGAAGACTTCCCATAAATTGAGAAGTTATCATCATTAATAGTGGAATATAAATTAAAATTTTGGGATGTCTATTTGTTCTTAGCTTGGGAAATTTCCACTTGAGTTTGATATCAGAGAACAGGTTTTGCACATGCCTCCATTGTCACCATCCTAACCATTATTCACCGACGAAGTCAATTTGTGGGATTGACATTGTCATATAGTCATCCAAAAAAACCCCACCGCTTAGACCAGTTGATCAACTCCATCTCTCAACCCTTTCAGCAAGTCCCAAGCAGATGCATAACATCATTCCCTTCTCAAGTCAACTTCACATCCCAAACACCAGATAGTGAAAACAAACCTAGAGTTCAAGTCCTAATACAAGATTAGAAATATTAAAAACTCTAAAACAAGATTAGCAATAATTGAAACTAAACAAAAAACAGAAGAATTATCACAACCTGATCAACCTTCTACATCTCAACCAACAATAATGGAACAAATAGATAAACAATACTTACAATTAATAACAAAGATAAATTTTCAAAAATAGTATAGCCAAATTACATTAATAATAAATAATTAATATCATTTAAAATTAATAGTTTTATTAGATACAGGAGCTGATCAAAACTGTATTCAAGAAGAATTAATTCCAACTAGATATTATCAAAAAACTACAAAAAAATTGCATACTACAAGTGGATCAAGATTAAATATTAGATACAAATTAATAAATGCAGAAATAAGTAATCAAGGACATTATTTTTAGTCAACCTTTATATTAGTCAAAGATTTACAAGAGGATATTATATTAGGCACTCATCTCTTTACACAAATATATCCCTTTACTGCTTCTGCAGAAAGAATATTTACACAAGGATTAGAGATTAAAATTTTTTTTCCTTTATACATCCTATTAAACAACGAGAAATACAAGAATTGCAAGCCGCATCTATTTATAAACAAATTAACCTAATTACGAAAAAAGAAAAACAAATACATTACTTACAAGATAAACTCCAAATAGCAAATATAGAACATTTAAAAAACCCACTAATACAAACAAAAATTAACAAAGTACACCAAAAATTTGTTCAAATTTGCCAACTGCTTTCTGAGACAGAAAATAATATCAAATAGAATTACCTTATGAAAAAGATTTCCATAAAAGTCAAATTCAGATGATTAGGCATTTGGCTTTTCTACACAACCACCTTCCAAGACACCCAACCCACATCCAACGGACTTGGCAGGTTATACTTAAGACCCTTTCAACTTTTGAGCAATTAAAAAAAAAAAACTAACCCTAATGTGTTATCATGTAAGTGCCCAACTTCATCCATTTTTTAATTCATTTCCAAATTATGTGCAAGATGCTGTTTGTGACAGCATACGCTCGCAACAACAGCACACTATTTTTCCACAATTTGTCTGGAGATACATGTGCCAAACAAAAGAAGCTAAGATTCTCCGTAATTATGCAAAAAGAACTCCTTTTTGATTTACTCCTACAAAAGTA
Source organism: Nepenthes alata (assembly GCA_028571085.2). NCBI lineage: Eukaryota > Viridiplantae > Streptophyta > Magnoliopsida > Caryophyllales > Nepenthaceae > Nepenthes > Nepenthes alata. Next base: position 7,783 of record JAOVVI020015230.1, on the reverse strand, counting down.
AAAAAAAAAGTAAAAATATTAACAGTCAAAGCCAACAGTCTCCAAAAGGACGCATTACCAACAGTAAAGTCCTCCCTAATCCAACGACAAGCAGACAAAGTTGACTAATGAATGTAGACTGGTTGATAGACGCATGCCAGCTACCACGCACATGCCACCTACCGACTTTCTTACCAAACAAATAGACGGCTAAGATTATGCAATCATGAACGGTGCAAATGAAGTCTTTACCATTATAAAAAGGGCTTCCACGAAGCACTGTAACCATCGAAAATTTACCAAATCTTCAATCTTTTAGTTTACTCCCAAACTTTATATTCCTCTTCCCAAATTTGTATCCAATCTTTCCTTATCCTTGTATTCAACTTTCATAAATTATCAATAAAGTGAAGATTTTATCAAGCTGTTGGTATACATTCTTTCTTTCTTTTAATTATTGTATTAGAATTTTTAATTACTGATCCTGCATACTCATTTTGGTATCAAAGAGTCCTCAATGCTTAGGGTAAGTAGTTCAAATTCTAATACAACAACCGATTCTAGGGAGTCCTTAATTATACCAAGTAGTCATGATTATTCAAGACGGAGTATTCCTACACAGTAGGTCGATGAAATTTATAAAATTAAAACTTTTGATTTTAAATAGCCTTAATAATTAAAAATCATGAACAAACTATTTCTATTAAAAATAAATACAAAGAAATTATATTATTATCAACACTATCAATTGATAGATTTAAACAAAAAGGATACAATTATATACATTATGATTTAATACAAATTGTAATTAAACCATTAATCAAATTTGTCCAAAAGCAAAATTGTTTAATAGTCCTTATTGTTACTCTTGGTCAAGCCTTTCTTGGTAATGTTGAAGATGAATTACTAAGTTCCAAAATAATTCTATCCAACCTTCGATGTCCCATTCTTCAAGATTTTCGGTGGTATAAAGTTCTCTTTATTACTCATCTTTCAACGCCGTGATTGCAATGAACCCTTCCTATACTCTGATACCAAAACAAGTATGCAAGATCAATAATTAAAAATTCTAATGCAATAATTAAAAAAAAAAAGAACGTAAACCAATAGCTTGATAAAATCTTCACTTTATTAATGATTTATGAAAGTTGAATACAAGGATAAGGAAGGATGGGATACAAATTTGGGAAGATGTATACAAAGTTTGAGAGTAAGCTAAAAGATTGAAGACGTGGTAAATTTTTGATGGTTACAATGCTTCTTGGAAACCTCTTTTATAATGGTAAAGACTTCATCTGCACCGTTCATGATTGCATAATCTTAACTATGTATTTGTTTGGTAAGAAAGTTAGTAGGTGGCATGTGCGTGGTAGCTGACATGCATCTATCAATCGATCTACATCCATCAGTCAACTTTGTCTGCTTGTCTTTATTGGATTAGAGAGGACTACTGTTGGTAATGCGTCCTTTTAGAGATTATTGGCTTTGGCTGTTAATATTTTTACTATTTCTTTTTTGACTTTTGCAAGAGTAAATTAAAAAGGAGTTCTTTTTGCATAATTATGAAGAATCTTGGCTTCTTTTGTCTAGTACATGCATCTCCGGACAGATTGCGAGGAAATAGTATGCTGCTGTTGCAAGCGTATATTGTTACGAACAGCATTTTGCAAATAATTTGAAAATGAATTAAAAAATGAATGAAGTTGAGTACTTGTATAATAACACATTAGGGTTAGTAGTTTTTTTTTTTGTTGCTCAGAAGTTGAAAGGGTCTGGAGCATAACCCATCAAATCCTTTGAATGTGGGTTGGGTATCCTAGAAGGTGGTTGTGTAGAAGAGTCAGACACCTGATCATCATCTTCAATGTTGGCCTATCTGGTTTTGAATTCTTGGACTTGACTGGCAAGGGCCTTTTGCATCTGGGTCATTTGGGCCATCATTTCATCTAAATGGGCATTATGGGCTTCCATTTACTTAGATGACCGATTGGACTTCTTGGATAAAAAAGATGGTGTAGGTGATCCAAAAGTGAGAAGACTTCATGGAATAGGAGCCGATCTTGCTACTGGAGCCGGGGCGACTGTCGTTGTGGTAAGAACTTCGACGCAATCTTGACAGATTGTGCTAATACCTTATTACATTAGAAGTTAGCTTGAATAGTAGAGCACCCGATCATAATGTAACCAAATTTATCCCACCATTTGATACGGAATTCTCTAACAATGGATAATGGGATATCTTGTATAACCAATTGGGCATCTTCATAATATTGATGGCATGTAAAATGCCAAGCCATGATCCAATGAATTTTATAATCAATGTGAAAAGCAATAACTTTATGTGGTGGAAATGTCTTTGCATAACTTTTCATTCTAGATCCTGACATCATTAACAATACTTGGATAGATGACTGGAAGAGGACCGCAGTAGATCCACCATTCGGTGAACCAACGAGGTAGTTGCTTAGGGTATGAGTCATCAAACCAACGAGGCAGTTGTTTGGTAATATATTGACTTTCTGATGTGGTGGTTTTAGTAGAGGAGGAAGCAGGAACGACAACTTCTTTGAAAGTAAGGGGTGGATATTCAGCTAGGGTTGCGTATCGGTTAGAGGTTGGTACAACCTGTGGTTTAGGCATTGCATAATCCTTAGCTGATTGCTTAGAATGCTGTTTTGATGGTGTAGCAAGGGGTTGAATAGCTTTTTCTTTTCCAGTAGATTTGGCTTTAGGAGGCATGATATCCCGTAAAAACTTTCTTGTTGAAAAATCTGGTATAGAATTTGAAAATCCTTTTATAAATTTTATATCAAAATAAAAAACAAATAAAATTGTTTATCATTATGTAAAAATTTGTTTAAAAACTAAATTATTAACATCCTTTTACAAAACACCTTTAGCAGCTTTGCAAAACATCTTTAAAGAAAATGTTTATTATATAAATCATCCTAGAATTTTGAGATGCATAATACAATAGATAAAATTTCTTTTTTCATAGTTGAATAATATTTTTGTGGTCCTAACCACAAGCCAAAATGAAAACATATAATTTGAGTATGTGTTTTTGTTTCTAAGTTTTGCCTAAGAATGCCTCCATATCTTATATCTGATGTATTTGTTTCTACTATGAGATATGCATTAGGATGGGGAATGTCTAGATATGTTAAATGCTGGACTTATTGTTTAAAACTCTTGACTATGTTGGTATGTTCCTCCGTCTAAGATGGAGGGTTCTTTTGGAGCCTCTCATATAAAGATCCATAGATGTTTCTTAGTTTGGGAATAAAGTCTACAATATAATTGAGACAACCTAAAAATCTTTGCAACTGGCTTTTATGCTTGTAATCATTAGGAAATTTATTAGCAAATTCAATTAATCTTTGAATAGGTGTGATTGTATGTTGATAAATATTAAATTCTAGGAATCTCACTTTTGTTTGAAATAATTTAATTTTTGTAGAAGATACTATAAGTCCATTTTGCTTAATAATATTTAAGAATTGATATAAATATTTAAAATGTTGATCTATGAAATTTGAAAATATTGAAACATCATTAATATATACTATAATGAATTGAGTATATGGATTAAATATTTGGTTCATAATATTTTAAAATTCATAAGAAGCATTTTTTAATCTAATTGGCATTCCATTCCATTCATAATATCCAAAAGGGACTGTAAATACTGTTTTGTATCTATCTTTTTCACTAATATGAATTTGCCAAAATCCAGATTTCATATCAAATTTTAAAAAAAATATTTGCATTGTATAATCTGTTGATTAAGTCTCTTTTATTTGGAATTGGATATCTAATCCATTGAAGAGCTTTGTGTAATGGTTTATAATTAATTACTAATCTTAGTATGCCTATTTCTATCTCTGCATTTTTCATTACATAGAATGCAGAACAACTCCAAGGAGATTTAGATAGTCTGATTAATTTTTTGTTAAGAAGATATTGAATCTCCTTCTTGCAATATTTTAGGAGTTCTTGATTTATTTGAATTGGTCTTGCTTTAGTAAGAATTTGACTTTCATGGAAATCTTTTTCATAACGTAATTCTACTTAATGTTGTTTTCTGTTCTAGAAAATAGTTGGCAAATTTGAACAAACTTCTTGTTCAAATATTTGGTGTAATTTTTTAAATTTTTGTTTGAATTAGTGGTGATGCGTCCCTAGGTCTAGCTTCTCGTGTGGATTAAAAAGCCTTCGAATTCCTCAGCTTGGTCGGATCGCAAATGGGTCCGGTCTTTGTATCTATTAACCTGAGCTCTACACACCACAAACTACAAACAAGAGGTTAGAGGACGGCAGGAGGTTATTCTACCGTAAATACTCCGACGTTCAAGCCAGAATCTTTGCCAATGAACAGAAAGATACACGCGTGGATATAAACGTGATAAGAATGCAATGATGCAGGAATGAGGAGAGTGCATGGGATGTTTGAAGGAGGCTTGGGCTTCGTGGATTGCATTATTATGAGTGGCTTACTATCGCCGCCGTAGGGAGGCGGTGGTTCAAGAGAAGATAGCTGGTTCTTTCTCCTTGAAGCCTTGAGCGCCAGGTGAAGGATCAAATGCTTGATCTCAGGCACCACTTAGGCTCTTTCAGGGAAGTTGGAATCGGATTTCTGTTCCAAGAGTTTCTAGAGTGAGAAAAAGGTCCCCCTCTCAGTTGGTGGAGAGGATATTTGTAGGCTCCCTCTGGGAGGCTTTTGAGAGTCAGAATCTTCGACAAGTGGCTTGCCGAGATGCGTCGGCCACTACATGCTGGCGGTAGCCAGTGGTGTCAGTTGTTACCTTGTAGAGGCGAAGTGACCATTGTTGGGCGTGGCCAACACAGGCTTGCTGACTTTGCTTGGATTGGCTAAACGGCTACTGGGACGGCGTGTGCTGTGGCTTATCTGCGTTGACCTCATCTCCCATTGGCTGGCATTTTCCAAACCGATACCTCCTGCATCGGCAACCTGCGGTTGCCTTTGCAAGGACACAAGTGGCGCTGATTGGCTATGCGCCTAGGTTGCCTAGTGGGCCTTGTCTCTGGATCTCCTAGGACTCCGCTGTTGGGCTGGGCCCTTTTGCTAGTTGGACCCTCCTTTCAGTTGGGTCTCGCTAATTCTAGCCTAGATCTGTGCTGGACCCATCAAGTGAGTTATTTAACTGTTGTTCTATATTTGCTACTTGGAGTTCTTCTTGTCAGTAATGTACTTGTTTTTCTTTTTCCATAATTAGGTTAATTTGTTTATAAATAAATACGACTTACAATTCTTATATTTCTCATTGTTTAACAGGATGCATAAAGGGGAAAAGAATGTTAATCCCTAATACTTGTGTAGATATTCCTTCTTCAGAAGCAGTAAAGGGATATATCTGTGCAAAGAAATGGGTACCTAATATAATATCCTGTTGTAAACCTTTGACTAATATAAAGGTTGACTAAAATTAGTGTCCTTGATTACATATTGTTGCATTTGTTAATTTGTATCTAATATTTAATCTTGATCCGCTTGTAGTATGTAATTTTTCTGTAGTTTTTTATAATATCTAGTTGGAATTAATCATTCTTGAATACAGTTTTGATCAACTCCTATATCTAATAAAACTATTAATTTTAAATGATATTTATTGTTTATTACTAGTGTAATTTGGCTATACTATTTTTAAAAATTTATCTTTATTATTAATGTTGAGATATAGAAGGTTGATCTGGTTGTGATATCTCTTCTGATTTTTTGTTTAGTTTCAATTATTGTTAATCTTGAATTAGAATGTAATTCATTGAATTTCATTTCTTGCAATTGGTTCTTTAAATCTTTTACTTCTTTTAGTTGTTTAATCTCTTTTTGTAGATCTCCTATTGTTACTTGTTGAAATAAAGATAGAGAGGGATATTTCTCAAATATCTTTCTTAGACTTAATGGTTCTGGATTTTGATATTTTGGTTTTTGTGTTAAAATGTCTTTTAATTTAAGTATTGTCGTTTGATATCTGAATCTTCAATCTTGTCTATAATATCCAGTAGGAATTCTTTTTCATCTTTAGTTATTAACATATTGATTTATAATTTACAATCAAATAAGTGTTGTAATTCATTTATATTTTGTTCTTCTTGGTCTGTTTCGTAAGGAGATGTACTTGATTCATTTTCTTGAATTTCATATAATTTGTTTTCATCTTGGCTTAATTCATTCTCAAGTTCTTATGTATCACTGAGTAATAGAGCTGTTAAATTAGTACATAATTGCTCATCATCTTTGAATGATTCGTAAATTTTCTTCTTTAATTTACATTGATTAGATTTATGTTCTGGGCTTTTACATTTCCATCATATGATTTTAGATTATTGTGGTTGATATGTGGGTTTAGGTTCTTTTGGATAAGATTTTGATGTCTTTGTCGAAGGCTTCTTTTTATTGGATTGATAATACATATTTTGTAATTTATATGGTTTCTTCGAATATTTAATGTATTTTTGTTTCCATTGAGAAGGTGCTTTTTATCTTTTTGATTCCACATTGGTAACAAAATGATCCTAATTGGGCTATAAATATTTTGCTATCTTTGTGAAATTTAGATTGCTTTTTATGTTCTTGACATAATTGTAATCCTTCTTTATATCTCGGCTACTGTTTACATGTTCATTAATTGATTAGTGTAAAAAGTGAAATATTTTCATTTTTTAAGAAGCATGGTAAGACCAAATTTGCTTAGTATTGGTTACACATTGTTTACGTGAACTATTCAGAGTTTTGGAAATAGGTTATTTACATGTTCAATGATTATTATAGCACTATATTTATGTATATGTATATACGTATATGTATACATATATATAGTATGTATGTAGGTATATATGTATGTATGTGAATGTATGTGTATACATGTATGTGTGTGGGCGTAAGTATAGATGTGTGTGTGTGTGTATGAATGTACATGTACGTATATGTATGTCTATGAATGCACATGTACGCATGTTTATGCATATGAATGTATGTGTATGTATATGTATGTGTATATATGTATGTATATGTATATATGAACTATAAAAGTGAAATATTCCTATTTTAACAACCATCATAAGGCATTTGCACTGTTGTTATGTAGTGTTTGAAAAAGAAGCAACCAGATTGCAGTAAAAACATTTCGTGGGCTGCTATGCAATGAAAAGGTAGAAATATAATGTCAATTTCACTCTGCCTCGCCTTGGCTGCAACGGTGTACCTCATTTCACGTGAGAGGAACAATTGAATGATTGGCTCGTATCTCCCAAGGTCTGAGGAACAACTGGTTAACTTTATTTGCAGTTTGGTGAGAGAAACTTTTTACTATTAGATATAAAAGAAACTGCTGGAGCATGAAAGGGCATTAAGAAACTTTAGGGACTATCCCTAATTCTGATGCAGGTTTGAGGGGGACCAGTAGCTCGCTGGTGATATTATTGGTGAGACAGTGGGATGTTTGCTAAACTTGGGGGAGGAGTCAGCTACTTCTCTGGGATTGAACAACATGAATTCATTGATATGATATTGTGGTTGGATGAAAGTAGTTTCTGGTTTTTTTTTTTTTTTTGCTTCAAATTTTGGCCGGAATGGGTTGAGTTCAATCTTGTTCTGGGAGTCAGCCATTATTTTGACTCTTATCATTTGAACAAATTTTGGCATGTTCTGTTGTTTTAGCTCAAGGAAAGCCCCAGCCAGTTTGGATCCTCTTGTGGATCTTAAGGAATGCATTTGACCTAAGTGAGGAGTCTAGTATTTGTATATTTTTTTCCTTTTGTTTCAATACAGATCTAAATACTT
>JAOVVI020015229.1:0-10473 GCA_028571085.2 Nepenthes alata | reverse complement strand
GCTTTCTAAAGACAAGAAGGTGGATACAGAGGATGCGGTATGAATACTGATGACTATTTGTGGATGGGGGAGTGCACTTGTAGGGAAAGTGGCTCGATTGTTATGGCTCATGAGGAGTTGATTCTCTAAGTACCGAGTTCATTGGGAACTAGTAGTAGAGAAAAAGAGCGTTGGGATGCCTGAGTATCTAAAAGCTTCTGAGAGCTTTGTAATTACTTGAGAGCTATTGTGGGCAAGAGAACGTGTGATTGAAAGCATGTCTTAAGGAGTTAGCTTCCATGGTCTTTTATAGCTATGGCCATGGGTTGCCTTCCTTATATAGAGGAGTTTAATGCCCGCACTCTATTGGGGAATGTTATCTTTTCTGCGTAGGCGTGAGTGCCTTTCTAGCTATAGCAGTCAAAAAGGCTGATCTCCTTCTTTTTACGTTTTGTAACCGTTATGGTTTCTAACAGACTCCGCGTGGATTATGGCGCTTCCTCCCGGGATGTGTTTTGATTCTGGAGATGACCGTCACAGTGAAACTTATTTTTTTTGGAGATGTAAAAAATTAGAACAGACGACCGTTATGCCTCGAAGATGGACACGTGGGCTAATTTAAGCTTGAGCTACGTGCATCCTCGGTCTCAACCGATCTACTTGTCGCTTCTCCGATCAAAGAAAGCGTTAACCGTCCTGGACTGTGATGGGCCATCTTGATCTTGGGCCTCTACTGGCCCACTTGTCATTCAACTGGTTAACGAGAGCATTGACCGTCCAGGTAGAAATGGGTCACTTAGGATTTGAGTTATTATTATTTTTTTGTGGGCCAACTGACGTTTCCAGCAAAAACTAATTTTTATTTAAATTGTAGGGAAAAAAATGAGTGGTTTAACTTTTAATAGTATGTCAAGACATTTCTTCACATTCAGATTATAAGCACTTTGGACATACCTTTTAAATATGTAATTTTTTTTATTATGAGAACATGATTTTTTTTATGAATTATATATTTTGACAATTATTATTGATTTAGTGTCTAATTATATTAAAATTTTTCTATTCCTGTGCCACCTAAATATTAGTTTAATTTAAATTGAGAATAATTACTAATTGTCAGATTTTTCATATGTCACCTAAAGTGTATAATATGTTTAAAATTTATACATATATAATCTTTTTTTAATATTTTTATACAAATGGCCCATTCTTAACTATCAACTAATTTAATTTTAAAATATTACTTTAAATTATTAGAATATTTTTTAAAAGATAATTAGAATTAGAAGTAATAGTAGTGGTATTTGAAGTAGGTTATGCTTTTGATATTTTAAAGTTACAATCAGTATATACTATGTAAATAAGTTATAAAATGATATCATTGAAATATAAATTATAATAGTAAATGTCACATTATGACTTATGATATAAAAGTGAAAAAGTAAAAATGAGATATATAGAAAAATAAGGGAGTATATTCATAATTTTTTATTAAATTAATTTCAAAAAGAGGGGTAGGCAATCCTTGCCTTACCCTCCCTTCACCTATACTAGTCATCTGATCAGTTAAATATAAAAAAAAGGGTCATAGTAGGTATGACACAATTTGTGCTGTGGGTTGGCATGACACAATTTATGTCATAGTCTAGTATGGATCGAAGTGTTGGGCCTTATTATACACAGGCCAATGTTTTTTTTATTATAGGTCAAACTTAATATGATGAGTTGGGCAATGCTTTTTACAATATCTAAATTTAAAAATTTATTTTAAAGATATTAAATTTAAAAAAATTGATAAATTATCAAAATTAGTTATGATTTCTAATTAAAAATTTAGTATTAGATTGAAATAGTTTAGGTTCTAGTTGCACTTCACATGCTCTTGATCAACACATAAGCCTGTTTTGAATAGAATTGCCTTATTTGAGGTGTATATATGAGGCATTTGTACATGGTTAGTGTAAAATAGATGCACCTAATTACCACCTGTTGGGTGCTAGTGCATAGGTTAGAATTCGCCTCCATACTTTATCTGTGCTTGACCAATACACATGCACAAATTTATTATAAATAGTCTATCTGTCTAATTTTAGCTAATTTTTTTTTTATTTTTTATGAGAAAAGATAGAAAGAGAATAGTGAGAGAGAATAAAAAGAAGAAAAAATAAAGTGAATTTAAAGTTAAATTCAAGTGAATCCAAATAAATCTTTAATATTTTATATAAAAATAAGTGTATTTAATCTTTTTTTTTCCTTTGTTGCTAAATGTTTTTAAAATTTTTAAACATATTTTATCCAAATGTTCATTCATGTGATATTTATATACTTCTTTTAATTATATCTTGCATCCAATATTAATTTGATTCCTATTTCTTAAGATTGTTAAAAGCTTCCGTATGAAATTCATATATGTCATATTGAAGTCCTAAAATATATATATATATATATATATATATATGTTGCTGTATGTCTTTTATTTGTAAATATTTTAGTAAAAATTTTAGTTTAATTTTGATAATAATAATTTATTTTACTATAATAATTTTGATCTTTAGTGATAAAAAAATTCATCACTATTAATTATAAATTTATTACTAAAAGATTTAATGATAAAATATAAATTTATCAAAAAATATTTAGTAATAAATTTTTATTTTGTCATCAAAATATTTTTTAGTGACAAAAAATAACTTATCATTAAAAATATTCTATAATAATAATATAATTTTATCATTAAAATATATTTTTAGTTTGTCACTAAATAATATATTTAATAGAAAATAGTTATCACAAAAAGTATATAATTTGATCCCTAGATCATATACTTTAATAGATAAAATTTGAATACAAATATTAAAATTATATTGATAAAAAATATACACATAATATTCATATAATTAAATAAAATTATCTTACAACATTGCAAAAAAAAGTTCTAATGCATTCTAACAAATTTATAAACAAATCTATGTAAATATTATTCTCCAAACCTTCGAAATACACTGAACTTCATCTATCTATATTGATTTATTTATTTGAATAATCAAAAAATTTTAAAAAATAATAATATTAATATAAGTATTTTTTAAAGTTTAATAACATATACTTGAATTTAAAATTTATAACCTGAACTTATAAGCTTCCTATAGCTCAAGTTAGGGTGATTAAAATAAGGATTTAGATAAATCAAGTCGAGATAAGTGCACCATAAGCTACTTCTTTTATTTGTTTTTATGTTTTACCATTTTTTTTTCTAATATTATTATTCTAATACTCGTCTAAGTTAAGATTTTGAACTATGGATATATAAATCATGCAAGCTAATACTCGTCCAACCTTTGATTATGTGGAAATATGTGCAATTTCGATTTTGATTGACCACCTTTTTAGTCGGTAAAACATATTGGCCATGATCTCTAAAGAAAATAAGTTTTAAATATATTTTGATAATTAAAATTAAGAAAAAATAAGATAAGAAATATGAAATTGCATCAAATCAGCTCTTTTGCACAAATCCATGTCATTACATCCGCTTATGATATATTTAAGCACTATTTATAGCTAAAATTAAGAAAGAGTAAGATAATAAATTCAAAAATGCATGACGTAAGTTTTTTTATTCATGATTCATGGCATTGTATTTTATTATGATCCCTACTCCTTTCAATATATTTTAAGTATAAATACATATATTCCTTGATATATGTTGTGCCTTATTAGTATTTAACTCATTTCTTTACTATTTTTACTAACTCTCAGATAAAGTGCACTAGTCTTGCCGAAGCAATCAGGATTGAAAGATCGAATTAATAAGATGAATTTAGAGTAAAGAATTGATGATGGTTATTACCGTTTAATGATTTCGGCTGATGTTAGTTGTATTTGTATTATATTTGGACAACATTTGGACGATGGTTAATATGTCCAATATTGTATTCTAATTTGCTAGTCAGTTTCAGATACTATTATCTTATATTTTGGTTATCAAGACAACTTTAGAACGTATTGAATGATATAATTTGACTTCCGGATCGATTTAAATTGTGATTATGATGTATTTTTGATGATATTTTAAAGCTAAATAGCAGGGTTGCATTTTGGAATGTATGTCGGCTGTTTGTAAATTATATTAGTTTGAGATCTGCTATAATCCTATGTTATAATTTGGATATCGTATGTTTAAAATTTGGCGTCGGTTGATATTATTGATGATTTTAACTTTGGTCCAATCGAGTTATTCTTGAATTGTATGTTTGAAATTTAGATTGGATGTTCAATTGTTTCCACAGATGATTATATGTCGATTATTTAATTGTATAGACATCAATTCTTTCTTAATGTCCGATGTCGTGTTGTTTGGGACAATGTCGTGATGTGGCACGTATTTAGATATTGTGTATAATGGTTGTTATTCTATTTGTAATCGGTCGTGGTATCAACGTAGAGTTAACGTTCGAATATTATTTAACGGTTGATTGGTTAACTAATGTTAATTTAGTATTAATATTATGATTAAAATTTAAGGCGCGACGATACTAAAGTTTATAAACATATCTTAACTTTAAAAATTATCTTTTTATGCCTAAGATTAAGACCAAACTCTCAAAATTGCGGCGTTGACATTTCGACATAAGCTCACATGCTAACTAAATGCCAAAATTTACCTCAAATCGATACTTATTATTAAACAGATATAATACAAGGTAATTATATAAAAATATGTCAAAATATGCATGATTCTTGAAATTCTCCAAAATATGGTTAGAGTTTGAATGGTGGCACTCAAACACCGAATATAATCTTCTTGAAAATAAAGTATAACCATGTATAAATCATACAATATACTACTTATGACTTCTATAATATACCAAAACAATATATAAACATATAATAAAAGGAAACTCATGCTGCTACAGATCTACACCAAGAACTACTTTGGTATTTGGATGCTCCCTTAAACGCCAGATCATAGTATAAATCCACTTCTCAAGTATAAATCCATAAATAATCATAGCATAATATAACATATGGCTATACTATTACCAATTAAGATCTACAATATGCCATACCATCATAAAATTACAGATCTACCATGATATATTAAACACTTAAATATATTTTCTTCTTACCTTATTCTATAATTCCTCACCGATATGCAAAATTAATAAAAATGAAAGAAGATACATGAATAATCAAGAAGCAGTCTAGAAAATTAGGAAGAACTATTTGATTACTTGCAAAACAATAGTAACCAACTTGCCTCCATATATGATCTTTTTTTATATTTTCTTTCTTTACCTCATGGATCCATTATCAACTTCTATACCACTGCCTTTCCCTTTCTGTGATGTACCGTATTTTCAATCAAAAATCCGGTAGAGTTTCGACTGTAATACAAACGTTAGCTAAATACAAAACCTGTGAATATCATTTACATCATACATAATAAAGCCACAATATCACCAACACATGATCCAAAGCAACAAAATCTCACATGGCACCAACGTAATAATTTCGGTATGACGTTGGCTCAGAATAGATATCACTAGATACTCAAATAACCATCATAATTTGCGAAAGTATATGCATTCATCGATACAGCGAAAACTATACTACAGTATATCATCATCATCATCATATGCATACAACCATATATAAAATCCATCAGAATACAAAATATCCCATCAGAAAGCTCAAAGCTCAATAACTAAGTCCATAAGATCATCTTTCAACGTCTTCAATGCCTGGTTGACTCAAATCTTCTACCCTACCTCATCGGGTTTAACTCATACTCATTTGGAGGGAGAAAAATAGTAAGGATAAGCAAAAAACTGAATAAGTCACATATATATATCAAAGGACATGGATAATTTTATGTTCAAACATAACAATGCATATATGAAGGATAGAGATACATTTGAGACTATAAATCATGATCTAGAAAAGAATGCTTTCATAATTCGTTTCAATTTTTTTTAGTTCATTTCCTTTATCTTTTCTTAGTCATCAAATCATGCTGAAAATTTATTTCGTTTGGGAGCCAGGGGTTAGTAGCCTTACTGACAAATGAGCGGTCGGTCGTAGTCTAAATTATGTATACTCCTACACAATTAAAAGCCATCTTCTCCTATCAAGACCCAAAAACGGGCCATCTGCATACAATCCCTATAGACAGGGCCAATAGCCTCAAGCGGCACAAAAACAGATAATGACCTTCTACTATATAATACTAAGACATGTCAAGAAATATTTCCCACTATAAAATACGGGCGGGATAATCCTTGAGTTTTTACTGTAATATCTATGGTATGTCAAAGTATACTATATGTTGACGATTCTCAGTCTAAGTTCTTAATTTCTTATTTTTTAGGAAATCTTACTCTTAAGTACAAAATTCTTCATTCCTACTCTATTAGAGAATGGTTCAATCAGTCTATCAATTTTTCATTATGGAGAATGGTTCGTAAATCAATCAGTTCTTCGTTCTGGAGAACTATTTAATTAGTCCATCACTTAATTACAGGATATCCATTCTTGGTTCTTTTTCCATAAAGCTTATTCAGATTTATATTTTTGTGTTTCTCGCGAGCGTAAGTCTCCACGTTTCTTAGTTTCATGTATAATTTTCTTTTTCACATTAAGCCAAACATAACTTTTAAAATTCTTTCATACAAATACGGATAATCAGTTCTCATGAGCTAATGTATTTGCATGCTTATAATTTCATACACAATTTATCATAAAATTTGAAGTATATAAGAAATTCTTACTGTAATGAGCCATAAATGACTTTAGAACTTCCAAATGAAAAATCCCTTCACATATGCATATAACATAATTTCAAGGAATATACAAGATGATACGTTTAGCATAAATGCAATTAAATATCATTGTTCTTGTCTGATAATATTTTCAAAATATGTAAAATTATCATATATAATTCCGTAGGTATAAATACCAAATATACGGGATGCCCGCATTCATAAAATAAAAATTACGAATTTTTAAAGCCAAATTATGTACAAATTATGATTAATTTGGGCAAAACCCAAATGGGTGCAGATTAGAGTTCTGGTGAGTATAAAATAGTACAAAACTATCAATTCGGGTACCCAATTGATAAATTAACATGTTCATGGTGCGGGTAACAATATTCTAAAGCCAATTTATATATAAACCTCAATTTAATCGGTGAAATAATTTGGGAGCGAGTTTAGGGTTTTATGTCTGAAAACCAGTCAAAACTATGAAATCGGGTATGAAATTCACATATTTGCATGCTCAACTCATGGGTAACAATTATCTTAGGGCAAATCATGCTTAAAACCTAAAATAACGGGTGAAATCGGTTCAGACGCGGGTTATGATTTTCAGGTGTGAAAATCTGTACAAATCTCACAAATCAGACATGAAATCAAAATATTTTCATGCTTAAGTCATGAAAAATATAAAATATAAATTTATTTGGTTATCAGAACAAGGATACCAAAAAAAACTGAACAAAAGTACAAGAAAATGAAATATGAGAGTATAGGTGCAGTTACCTCAGCTCGATGTATCATTTTTCTAACAAGCTTCGAGTTGGATTCGAACCCCGGGACATCGATTCCTCCATTCTCTCTCTTCTCCCTCCCTCTCTCTCTCCTCTTTGCGTGGAAGCTGGAAAATGAGCTGAATGAAACCCTCGCGGGTTTTTAAATTTCAAGTTAGCACTCGAGCGCTAGCCCGACGTGTAGTAGGTGCTGCGTGCTTGGATCCAACGCCCGTCCTAGGCGCTCGAGTGCCCGACAGGCGTTGGCCCACTAGCTCGGGCGCCCAGCAGGCCAACACCGCCGAAACTTAATTTTTACACTTAAATTAAACCCAACCTTGATCGTATTAGCTTAATTACCCGCAATACGATATTCATGAACCTATACATCACAATCTCCTTTACTTATAGAAATTTCGTCTTTGAAATTTAACAAATCTCAAAAGTTAACAATTGGGGAGAATCCTTTCAGAATTTCTTCTTCATGATCTTATGCCACATCCTTGATCAATGGCTTATACTTGAAGGTCTTAACCAAATGAATCATCCTAAACCATAATTTATCAGGTTAGAACATTGTCATGAGACAAATTCCTAATCCCCCATAAGACTTAATTCGATCGCATACTTATTTCCTTCATCATTAAATCATGGGAGACTTTATGACAACCTACAAAATCTGAAGGCAACCCAAATAATATTGGTTATTCCTCTGACTTAATTCAATATCTCGAATGGGCCAATGTACTTCTATTTCAGTTCATCCTAAGCCTCGAAAATGATTGATCACATGGAATCTCATTCTTATTTAAAATCCTTGGGCTATGGGCCCACATGCTACCGCTGCGCCACTCTGATTAACCATTTACTTGAACATTAAGATCAATTGTAATTCCTGATCATTGATTATCGGACACCAAGATTATATAGCAGTTAGAGACCCAAGAAAATTTTAAAAATATCGATATGTTCAAGGCAAAACCCAATCCTTAAATTACAACCAATATAGGAAACACGATTGAAGCAATTACCTCAAAATTTTGTACAACCTCGAGTTACCACTGAAACCTCAAACTTTAATATTTAGCAACTTATCATCGCGCTGGCATACCGACAAGCCAACTTTCTCACTGTTCACCTTTCACAATTCCTATAAAGTATCAAAAATATCTTAAATCTAAAAACTCTCACTTGCTAACTCCAACCATAGGTGGAGTAATTCTAATCATGGATCTCTCCCTTACTTAATCCAAGGGCATCTACCCATATACAATGTTGGAAAATCATATTCCTAGATCCTCATCAAAAGCATCATACTCTATAATAATCCATTGGATCCATCGGGGCTCAATCCAAATGACGTAATTGACAATTTACTATTCATTCATTAAAAACTATTTTCATGTATCTCATCTCAACAGATGTTGAACGCTTCTAAGCCAAATGCCCTACGAACGTTACAAAACCTCGAGGAACACTCTCGCGACATCAATCAGCCTCTCCCAAATGAGCCGTCGTTCAAATCTTTACGGAACCACATTCATAATCTTGGAGAAACTACATGCCCAACATAACATTTTCCTTAATCAAACTCATACTCTCCCAATTGAGCATATGGCTAATTTCCTTCATAATCCATGATACCGTCCTGAAATAGAATTCATACATCCCTACGGTCCTATAAATTTCTCAATAAGGCCTTCACAAAATTAACCCAAATGTGGCTGAAAGATCTATTGGATTACATCAATTGAAATACCAACAAATTTTCAGACCCAAACGACGTTACCGAAATTTGCAATGGCGGCATTCTTTTCCCGAATGCTGCCACGGGCACAATTCTCAATTATCCACAATCAACAATGCTATGGATGAAGATCGATCTTAGAAGTTGTCAAGCCCTTACAAAAGATCAAATAAATCATCTATTCATTCACACTGTTCACTTATCAAATCATTAATCCCCTGGATAATCTAAATTTTCAATCATCCACAATTAACCTCATCGGTTCATCTTACTTACCTTAAAGGCTCTAAAGCATCCCACAGTGGCACCTAACCAATGCTTCCTTGGTTCTACATGGAATCCTTAAGATCGGTGTTGATTTCGACACAATCCGGTATTACCGATTAAAAGATCGATCACCTAATCTTCCTTCCATAAACATCCCTAAATATTCAAACAACCAAAACTCTTTAGTGACCACAAAATGACCTCCAGATATGATCTCATACACTAATTAGACTTGGCACAAATCCTCATTAAACAATTTGCAGGCAAGATGATATTAATTCTCTAATACATCAATCGATTTGGACTCGTGTTTAAAATCCCACAACCCAATTGTAAGATGAAATATCCTAACCAATTCAATTTAAACTAGTATGACGGCTCATTAACCAAATTATAACCAAAATCAGATCAAAGCTTAATACCTCAAAATAATTCAATTCAATTCAGCCAATCATATTTACGGACCCAAGAAAATGTCGTAGTTCTCGATACCGCTAGTATCAAGCCTAGATTCTTAAATAAACGAATAAACTAAGGAATCACAAGTAAAAACAAAGATTCGGGATCCCAAAATGATACATGTACTACAATATCAAAATTTAGGAATCTCACATTCCATCACGGTGAACGATACCCTACACCTTCCACTGGTTCGGGCGCCCGGCGGGCCAACATCACCGAATCGACTCACGGTCCCGAAACATAATTTTTTCACATAAATTAAGCTCAACCTTGATCGTATTAACTTAATTACCCGTAATACGATGTTCAGAAACTGGTACATCACACTTTCTTACTTCTCAGAGAATGAATGGGCAAAACTGGAAGAAAGTAGGAGGCTCATTAGGGTTTATACTATAAGAGGGGGCACTAATGGTTAAGTGAATTTTCCCCCCCCCCCATTTATATTAAATTTTTTTTTTAAATTTTAAAGAATTAAAACCAACTT
>JAOVVI020015228.1:0-11250 GCA_028571085.2 Nepenthes alata | reverse complement strand
TGAGTTATTGTCAAATGACTTTAAACTCGGGAAGACTTTTATGGGAGAGTAATAATAAACTAATAAGAACCCAAATATGGAAACAATTTGATTCAATATCAAGCCTCTTTTCATGCTGTATTTACTCAACTAGCACTTCAGATTTAATAAAATATGTGCAAACAAATTGAATTCAACAAATACACCACAAATGCATAATGAGAACGTATGGATCAAAAAGGGAAATAACAAAATACCAGAAGAGAAATCACAGAAATCTCCCAATCAGCCCAACCGATTCCTATAACAAATTATAAGAATGCCAAAGATAATACTCTCTTGAGTTCCAGGTTTCAGAAATTGCCAAAGTGTTCTCCGCAATTCTCTCTCCCAAAAGATATTTCTTGAAAGCCTATGTGTTGGCTTATATAGCTTATGAAACCCTAATGACACTTAATTACCAAATTATCTTTAATGAAAATTAATTGAAGAGCATACCCTTACATAATTAATCCAAATAAAACTATCTGACAAATATGAAGTAGGCCCTCATCACAAAAAGGGATTGTGGTTCAATAAGGTTATTTCTTTTGTTTGACTGAAATTTGGTTGCTGCTCCGAGGGGCCCGGTCGGTATCATAAACACTTATATAGTCAGAAGATTGGGAAGTTAAAGAGCATATTTGGTAAGTTTAGTTGAAATGTGAATATCAAGGTGGACAGATGGTATAACTAGGATTAAAAAGGTAGAAAAATGAGTGTTTTATGGTGGAAGGGGTAAGTGTGTGTGAGCTGATTAGAGGTGCATGCCATACTTACTGGGAATGTGGATTCATAAAGAGGGAATGAGTGCAGTAACGTTAGGGTCTATGGGCTATGGAACAACTCTTGCAAGGGTCAGAAAAATTTTATTGGCTGTACTTTTTATGCAGGGGCTACAATATGAATGTTCTAGGTAGTAAGCATCTTGAAGTAGTGCAATGTTGGGTGTCTTGAATCCCATTTTCCATTAGAGATCCTAATTTGGAGTGTATTGGGTTTGTAATTGCCTTGAAATTTATGGCATAAAGGGAAAGAAGAAGAGCTGGATGGCTTTTGTTCTGCAGTAGAGTTTCCAGTTATTTTGGGAGTTGATTTAGGAAAATGTAGTAGTTGCGCTTGCACTAACTCTCATTGCTTATGTGGTGTTGTGGACCCGTGTCTTAGCATTTGATAATTGACAAAGCAGCGGAGAGATGCTGATGAACCCATATTCTTTATGCTGCTGTGATGGATAATCTATTTGTTAACTTGGGATTTAGTTCTCTTTTGCGATTTGGGTTTGTTTGTGCTATAGCTTAGGTATACTTTGAAACATTTGGACGAGAGCTTGGAGCTTGGCCAGACTTTCCCAGGAGGAAATCTGAAGAGGGTGCAGAGCTTGGAGCTTGGACAAGTTTATAATGGTTCTATGGTTGGAGTCTAAGAAGTATGGTTATTGACATGGTATACAGAAACGATATGACAATGGCATGCCGACATGTAATTCTTCTATAATATGGGCACGACAAGTTAAGAATAAGTTAACTAAAATTTACAAATTCTGTAATATAATTGATTAATAATATTACCTTATACTAAATTGTCAATAAAGAAACACACTTCTTGTTTCCTCATTCAACAAAAATTCACAAGAAGTAATGTGCAAGTGGGTCGATATAAAGGAGTAGTATTATATCATAATTCACAAATAAAAATAAAAAGAAGAGAAAACAGGGAATTAGCTTTCTAATTGATTTTACATTACAAAATTTATCCAGTTTTCTCTAGTTTATATTTAAAACCCATTTTCTGAAAATTATAAAATGTCACATTGTGTCCAAAATGTGTCGACACATGTTGGGTCAAAAATAAAAATAACATGATATTTGGACATGTGTTGGAAACACCATCCCAATTGAAGTGTCAGTACTTAGTTATTGGACTAGATCATTTGCTGTGAGTGTTACTAGTCCTCCAAATGTTGGAATGAAGTGCTTCATTTTAAAAGTAGGCAACTTTATTGTTCAGGCTGTATACATATGGTAGTTTGCAATTGTTAATATCCTTGGTCTTTCTGATTTCCCTTTCTGATGACTCCTGGTATTTTTGTTGGCTCCACTCTGGCTTGTTTTGAATTATTAGATTCTTTTCATATCAGATGAAGAAAAGCAAAGAAATGGACACATTTCTAAAACTGCTAGCAGTACCTATGGGCTATGGAAGATAGGATGCAACTAAGTGAATTTAAAGATGGGTTGCAAACTTGCTAGTTGCAACCTAAGTAGATAATGTATTGATGACAAAGAGTTATTTGATTATGTGGGCAACATCTGAGGGAAACTGACACCTAAAAGATTAGGAGCAAAAAGTGCTTCAGCAAAATGGCAGTTTGAAGGGATTTGACAGCTCGCCAACTTTTGAGGATTTCCTGCCCAGTGGGTGGGGATAGCTCAAGGCGTACGGTGCCTCCTTTTTCATTATCAATAAAGGGAGACTGGTTTATTTTTTCTAAGTTCTGGTACCAATCAAAAGAAGTGCAAAGACAATAAAAGCACTTCCATGATTTCCTTGGACCCATCTTAGGTCTCTTTGGTTGGTCTTTAGACCCATTCTTCTTGTGGGACTCATAGCTTGTTGACGCTTTGCTTCCTAATTTCCCTCGTTATTTTTACTACTTTTGAGTGGGGAAGCTGAACATTTATGTTCTGGCTTTCATCTCCAGATATTTGCTTCTATTGAAATTGTCATTTTGAGGACCCTGGATAATAAATATTAACTGATAGTGTGTCATTACGACTATTTCATTTTCTTAGGTTGTTTACAGCTGCTGACAGTGATGATATTTGCTCAGCTATTCGGTTCCTCACTAGAGCAAGGCAGTGCTCGACACTAATGGGTGTTGGCTGGGGATATGGGGCGAATATGCTGACAAAGTACCTTGCTGAAGTTGGAGAGAAGACACCTCTTACTGCTGCTACATGCATTGACAATCCTTTTGACTTGGAGGAGGCCGCAAGGACATCTTCTTA
This sequence comes from Nepenthes alata, assembly GCA_028571085.2. NCBI lineage: Eukaryota > Viridiplantae > Streptophyta > Magnoliopsida > Caryophyllales > Nepenthaceae > Nepenthes > Nepenthes alata. The sequence goes on along the minus strand of JAOVVI020015228.1, from coordinate 8,221 downwards.
CCATGCTTCTGTTAGTCAGAAGCTCACTAGAGGGCTGATAGATATCTTGAAATCAAACAAGGTTGTGATTTGTTCAAGTTATTTATCTGTATAAAGCTAATTTTCTATTCATTTTAGGGAAGTTAATGATTTCCTTGTTTGCTTAATTGACAAAATCATTGATTTTAATTAAGAGATTCCTATCTTAGTACTTAGGGCCTATTTAATTAAGTACTATGCTTTCAGGAGCTAAGGGCCTATTTAATTAAGTACTATGCTTTCAGGAGCTATTTCAAGGCAGGAATAAAGATTTTGATGTGGGAAAAGCTCTATCAGCTGAATCTCTTCGAGATTTTGAAAAGGCAATATCCATGGTTTCATATAGATTCAACACAATAGAAGAATTTTACTCTACGTCAAGCACAAGATCTATGGTGGGGAATGTGAAAATTCCTGTTCTGTTCATGCAGGTTAGATTCTTAACTTATGCAGTAATGAATTATTGAGTTCGACTTTTTCCATCATCGAGGCAGTTCTCTGTTCTTCATTGTAATTTATCAGATAGTGAGAAGTTGCTTTAGCCCAGATTTTTTGTGTGAGTGATACATTCAATGATGGAAGTGAATTCTAATCACGATTTGGTGCGTCTGTTAGGAAGGGGTACTTCGTGTTTTTTGCTTCATTGTAAACATACAAAGTACAATAATAAGGCTGGGGGTACTAATCCCTACATTTTTTTTTTCATCTTCTCCTTTTACTTCTCTCTCTTTGTCCCCATCTTCTCTCTTCTGTTTTCCCACTTGAGTAGCACTCTCACCGTACTGCACCATATTGCTTTTCTTTTTTTCTGGTCAAGATACAGAGTCGTACTTATTGTTGTTTCACAATTTGCTAGAATAATGATGGGACTGTGCCACTGTTTTCTATTCCACGCGGGTTGATAGCTGAGAATCCATTTACAAACCTACTTCTGTGCACTTCGTCACCATCTAATGTTACTGCAAGTGGCAGGCCATTGATATCATGGTGCCAGCTACTTACAATCGAGGTATGACTATGAATTATCTCCTTGGTTTAGTGATCTTACTGCAATGATAGTTGGATCAGCAGCATATTTATTTACCTTAACATGTAATCCCTTTATATTGACTGATGTGAGGCCTTCTATTCAGTCTTATGTATATTTGTTGCTGAAAGTGCTTGAGGTGGTTGTCAAGGTGTTTGAGTTGGACAAGGCCATCATAGCATCATTAAGACTTTAACTAACAGAACTCTTAGGATGAGGCACTGTCTTGGTCACACCTCAAGTGAATTCCTGATGTTCCAGCTGTCTTATAAAAGGGTAATTCCATTTGGAGAATTGATCTTAAGTCATATGTAATAATTATTTAAAATAGAGAGGTAATATCTGTAGTTTGGTGCTTTACAAGCTGGGGGATTATTAAGAGCTACACATGATCCTTGGCCACCAACCAGCCAATCAAATCACTCCTAAATTTTAGGAGCACTATCCCAAATAAATCCCATCACCTCCAAAAAATCAGCTGCACTTTCCTAGTTGGTTTAAAAAATCCTTTGATCGTGGCCTTTGTCAGCCATTATCTTAATTAGTTGTTACATTCCTTTTTCAGCAATGGTCTTAATTAGTTGCCTTACTTTGTAATGCCTAGTTGGCTATTTAATTGCTTTGAACTTATGTTATAGAGGCATCTAGCAAGTACTTTCTTCAGCATAGTGTTGATTTGGGAGTTGTGGCTTTTCTCAAATTAAACCAACAAGGAGACTTGGGATCTCTTGAAGTATCCTACATATTTCTATTATTCCAAAATAGGTAGAATTTGCAAGCTCAATCCGTGCGCTTTACCTATACACGAACCCACTACATGTTCAGTTTCTAAACAACACAACAGGGATGGATCCATGTTATAATGAAAACGCATTTTCTATATCTCACTTGTGTGTTTGTTCATCAACTGTCCTAATAAGTTTTTATTGTATTAAACTTCTCTCCTAATGAGTAGTCCTCCTTAGTTTTCCCACTGATTCAGGATGTGGAAAAAGAGAAGAAAATCTGTGTCCTTACTGTGTTTGATGGGGCATGGAATAGGATTTGGTGGTGCACTTCTGTCAGGTCATTTTCTGACAAGCATGCATCTTGCAGTGGCTTACAGCAGTGGAGCTTGGTCTTCTAAAAGGTCGTCACCCTCTTCTAAAAGATGTTGATGTTACCATCAATCCTGCTGAAGGTTTTGCACTCATGGATGGTAGACCATCTGATATGAATGACAGACGTGACAGTGTTTGGAGTACTAATCGATCAGATAGTTCAAGTGGCTATTTTTTGGATCCAGTGAAGGAGATTCCTGAAGAAAGTGATACTATTGTTGATATCCATTTAGCGTCTGAGCATGGTTTGCATAAGAAATGGGAACTTGATGGTAAAGATTCAAGAGAAATGAATCACTTTGTACAGCAAACTAATCCTATTGATGCAGAACAGGCTGATGTCAAGCCAGTGAAGAGCGACAAGGGACAAGTGCTGCAGACAGCCGAAGTGGTTATGAATATGCTTGACGTAACTATGCCTGGCACCCTAAAGGACGAAGAGAAGAAGAAGGTCAGAGATTAAATTAAGCTTAATACATTAGATTAATTAATGGTGAAAATATCATATGATATTAATAGTAGTATTATATTGCTGCTACCATAATTATAGTACTTTGCCATCAGATATCTTTATCAATGTTTATGCTGCATGGCCTGCATATTAGTTCAGTTTGAACAATATTGAAATTCCACCCAACATGTTTTAAGTTCTGTGGATTTAAGTTCTGTGAATATCTCTGTTATGAACTTCAGAAAACTAATGCCACTGAGCTTTTCTTTGAGCCATATATAATTGCATTAGTAGATGTAGTTGCCAAGTTTTAGACACTCCTCTTGTACCCAAAATGTTCTTGTCTTATAAGTATAACTCAAAATGTTCCCACTTGGCAGAACAACTTTTTATTGACCAGAATTAAATAACATTTTCCTAATTAAGTCAACTAAAAAAATGCTGCTTTTGTAGTCCACTTCACATCCTGAAAATTTCCTCCTAAGGTTGTGGACAACAAGCCAATAATGTTTTGGTAGGTGGAGCATTTTTTATGCTCCAAAATACCAAGTGAAGTGACTGTTACACCAGAAAAAGCAACATGATAGCATTTTGAGATGGATGATTGATTTGCATGATTAGTGAAATCATTTTTCACTGCTAGCTAGATGCTAAAAGAACAGATTTATCTTAATCTTTCTTATGATGATTCTTTGTGTCTATTTTCAGGTTCTAACTGCTGTTAGTCAAGGAGAGACACTTGTTAAAGCTTTACAAGATGCAGTGCCTGAAGATGTCCGAGGAAAACTTACACAATCTGTAACTGAAATTTTGCAAGCTCAGGGGAAGAATGTGAATTTTGATGGACTATTGAGTATTGGTCAAATAGCTAATGTGTCGTCAGGATTGAAGTTGAAGATTGAAGAACAGATCCGGAAGAAATCTGGCACTGGAAACAGAGACAAATATCAGCATCCTTCAGACCAGAAGAGACCAGTAAATGATGCAGGAGATGGCCCTGGATACAATGAAGCTGGTGGAAATAAGCCAGCTGGAGAAAATGATGCTGCGGTTTGGCCTCAAGAAAAGACACTGAAATCTTTGGACTTGAGTGATTCCCAACCTGTGATAAGTTTTGAAGACGATATTTCTGCAGCAAAGAAGGGTTTGAACAAATCACAGATTGAGCATGAGAATTTTGAGTCTGACAAAGCCCGACTTTCTGAATTTAATGAAAATGATTTTGAAACAAGTGCGATGACGAACTCTTCTGGCCTATATGAAAAGCCATCTGGGTCTGAGGAAGTGAGCATTAAACCGGACAATAGGTATCAGGATGGTGGAACAGGTGAGCTGGACATTAAAGAGGAAAATAATTTATCGGAAAGAGATGGAAACGACCAGGATTCATCCAAAAATCCAAGTAAGACTGACTCACCTGCTGATGTGGATGAAGCAGTCTCACACCTGAGTTCTGGTGATCAGTTCTCAGAAAAAGAAGCAGCTAAGACAAAAGAGGATGAGGAATCTATGCAATCTGTTCCGGTGCAGAATAAGCCCACTTCTCATTCTAATGTCTCTACCTTCAGTGTATCTCAAGCATTAGATGCTTTGACGGGCTTGGATGATTCTACACAAATGGCTGTCAATAGTGTTTTCAGTGTTATTGAAGATATGATTGCTCAGTTAGAAGTGGGGAAAGAAGATGAAAGTGTGACCAAGAAAGAGAATGACATCAAGGATGATATTAATGGTTCTGATTCTGAAACACGGCTGACTAGTAACGAGCAGCAGTTAGAAAATCCAGTAGATGGTAAGGGCTGACAGGTCCATACATTCTGTGATATCATATGATCATCTTAAAATATAAATGCCATAGTTATCTTATCAATTCACAGCTTGATGCAGGATATAATCTGGAAGAGGTAGATTCTCTGAACATTATATCATCCAGAGGGAATGATAGCAAGAGTTCTTTTGGAAGTGATGCAAATGGAGTTGCAGGTACAGGGAAGAATCAGATGGCTGACAACCTAGTTACTGGCAAATTGAGGGCAGCAAATGCTGCTAGACATGCTACTTTGAATAATCTTCAGTTCTACATAACTACAAATGCTTCGGCGGAGGCTTTCTACAATGAATGTCTTCGGAAATATATTCTTTCCAAGATGCAAAAAGCTAAGCCTTTAGACTTGGATGCGACTACTACTCTGTTTCTTGATTATATCCCAGAGGAGGGACAATGGAAGATGCTGGAACAACCGGAAAGCAGGGTAGGATCTAGTGATGGTGCTGCAACATATAAGGGTATACACCGGAAAGATCTGGCCACTTCACATGCCAAAGCAAAGGATTTAGATAATGTCATTGAGCCATCATATGTCATCTTAGACACAGAAAAACAGCAAGAACCTGTCAAAGAGTTTGAGCCAACGGAGAAATTGAATGAGAAAGTTGCTGGAAGTGGCAAGACAGTGGATGAGTTGAGGCTATTGGTTAAGAAAATTGTATTAGATTCGCTGAAAGTTGAAGTTAGTCGGAGGCTTGGTGCAGCAGACATGGAGTCAGTTCTCGTGAGAGACATGGAAGAAGTGGCAAGTGCTGTCTCTTTGGCTGTCAGCTCTGATAAAGAGCACACTGGACATTTGATAAACTCTGGTATTGACCCTAATTTACACCATCCTGGTAGATCTCTTGGAAACATCATCACAGAGGCAGTATACTTTGCTGTTAAACAAACAAGCTACTTGAGAAGGGTGCTACCTGTAGGTGTTATTGTTGGTTCTTGCTTAGCTTCTTTGAGAAAATTCTTCAATGTGGATGTCTTAGATGAGAGTGACATAACTGAAGTAGTGGACTTTGATCAAGATTACATCAGCAGGGTGAAGCCTATGGGTCAACTGTTTGAGGCGAAGGCTACCCAGGTTCTTTCTGATAAAAGTGAACAAAGTTCCACACCTAGAAAACAATCAAGCCGATACAGTGGGAGCATAGAGTTGAAGACTGTGAATGGGGATGACGAGGAAGTTGCTAGATCGAGAATTCTGAACAGGGACACTGTCATGGTTGGTGCTGTTACAGCTGCACTTGGGGCATCTGCTTTACTGACACACCAGCAGGTAAGGTAATGTGGAATGCATTTGAAATTCCAGTATCACATTTACTAACTCTCTCGAGTTACCGTGAAAAAGTAAAGTGGTTGAACTAAACTTTTCACTGATGTAACTCCTAGATTTAAGGGCTGCTAAGATTTGAATTGGTCGTTTTATGGGCAATTTGGGTCAGTTTTCGATCGTGCAACCTATAATATGCCTTACAAATCCGTCATGCATCATACATATTTTCTTTTTTATATAAATTTATTATTGTGAAGTGTGCTAATGTAGTGAGTTGGGATGGTGTGAGCGAGAAAGGAAAAATGCCTTCTTTTTATGCAATAAATATGCATTGTGCTGTACCTGGAATTGTTATAAAATGTTCTGAAATTATGTTGTTTTCTTTTTTATTGTCACTGAAGAAACTCTCACACAATCCAAAGAGAGTTGAATAGTGTTCTTTCTTATGAAAAACCAGGCACTCTGCCAGGGCATTGCTTTTGTATTTATTTGTCTCATGCTTGGTCTTGTTGGTGCATGGTGCTTTTGCTGTCTGATTATATGCTCAAAAGGATGCAAGCAAAGGGAGATATATCGGTGAAAGTTCTTCCGAGTCCTTGGAAAAGAAAGAATATCTTAAGAAGGATTCTGCTAAGTTGGGGGAGGTGCTGACTCATAAGCATCAGAACATAGTGACAAGCCTTGCAGAGAAAGCTATGTCAGTTGCTGGTCCAGTGGTGCCAATGACAGAAGATGGGGAAGTGGATCAAGAAAGGTGTATTTATATCTCACTTAAAGTTCTTCTGGCTACTCATGCTTTATTATCATCTTAAATCATACCCACTGTTTCCTTGCACGAATAGGCTTGTTGCTATGTTGGCCGAAATAGGACAGAAAGGTGGCATGTTGAAGCTAGTTGGGAAAATCGCATTACTTTGGGGTGGCATACGTGGTGCCATGAGTTTGACAGACCGACTTATCTCTTTCCTACGTATTGCCGACCGTCCTTTGCCTCAAAGGTAACCTAACAACTAGAGAAAACACATGTCAATTGGATATTGCAATTTTGAACCTGAAGCTGCATCTCCTATTTTTCTCCACCTATTGATTCTGCTATTAAGAAACAAAAGATGGAAGGGAAGTTGATACAGAAAATTTGGATAAATTTGCTTGCGTAATGCCAAGCTTACAAAAAGTTCTTTAGAAAAGGGTAAAGATAATGGCTAAGTAGGCAGGATTTCTTATTTGACCTGAAAATGAGAGAGGAAGATCGAGATATTCTTTACAATATTTGAGAGAATTCTTTGTTAATCCTTCTACCTTTCATTTATTATTTCTTGCTATATTATCATGATAGTTGGAGGAGATATGAATGATATATGGACTTTGTACTGTTCAATCAAGAGTGATCATCTTGTAGTTTAGGTGTTATATCTTTGTGAGCTGAATTACCCGTAAATACATTTATCCTTGGTATTACTTGTTGCAAGTCCCAATATTCTGTGATGTAATAAATAAACCCATAACAACTCTGTGATTCATTTAAGTTTCTGTCATGACCATTTACTTAATTATACTTCTCTCTTCATATGGGCTGTGCTTGTTGCTAACTACATAGTGCTGCATGCCATTTTCTGCAGGCAAAAGCAAGCTAAAAGATAGATGTCTTGTTATAGGATTTTATTTGGTGAAGCATGTGATTTATTTTAAAGTACAAGATCCTCATTCTGAATATGTGATTTTTGTTGGGATTCGAAACACGTATACTACCAGCATAGCGGAACAAACCCCTCAAATTCTCTGTCAATCATCAACCACCAATCTTTTATGTGAGCACAATGAACAATAATAGACAACCAATCACACATAAGTTGTACAATAATATTTAATGGACAAAATTCTTTTTAACCAAGGAAAAAATCACGGAAAAGCCTTCGAACAATATCCATGTGTGAATAACTGATTAAATACAATATCATCACACCTAACAACCCACAAGAGTAGAATATAACGAGAAAATGAGCTACCAATCAGTAATACGTCCCACAACCAAGGCTAGAACAATATATCCAAGCTTAGTGAATGATGGAGCTTGAATCGGACCTTAACTTGTTGCCGAAAATCTCTCTTATGCTTTTTCTCTTCTCTCTCTCTCTTTTCATGCGGCACTCTTTTTATTGAAATGCTCCAGATTTGCCTTAAAAACGCATTAGAAATTTTCATACTTGTTCTAGCGCGCCCCCATCGTGCGCACATTAGATGCGACCTCTATTGGCAAGCCATCCATGTGTGGCCATTAGGCACAAAGGCCACTAAAATCCATGCAAACACGCCCTTTAGCGTGCATTATGCATTGAAATATTGACCATACAAGTAAATGTACCCATCATACACTCCTTAAGAAATACCTTCGCTCAAGTGAATTCTTACACTATATCAAGCGCATCACTAAATGATATGTCAATGAGTGTGGAATTTATAAAGAAATGATCCAAAATTTGACAATTTCATGTCATTTTTCTGTAGGTAAAAGCAAACTGAAAGCCAGATG
>JAOVVI020015226.1:0-11251 GCA_028571085.2 Nepenthes alata | reverse complement strand
TATAAAAGAAAAGGAATATATAATAATAATAATAATAATAATAATAATAATAATAATAATAATAATTGTAGAAGAAGAAATAGGGAGAACTGCAGAGGGAGTTCGGGAAGAAGAAAAGAGAGGAGAGAGAGAGAGGGAGAAGAGAGCGAGGAGGAAATCGAGGTCCCCAAATCCGATTCCGATATCGAGCTAGTTGGAGAAATGATAAATCAAGTCAAGATAAGTGCACCTATACTCTTTTCATTCTCTCTTTTTAATTTTTGTTCGATTTTTATTGGGTATTATTATCCCGATACTTGGCCCATAAACGTATTTTATGAAACACATGACTTGAGCACCAAAATTTATCAATTTGTTATCCGATTTTTTGTATAGATTGTGACGTACCGTATTTTTTACTAAAAATTTGACAAAATTTTGACTGTAATGTGGTTGTCGGCCTAATACAAAAATCAGTAAAATATCCTGTACAATATAAATAATCCCCATATTCACAAACACAGGATCCAAAAAGCCACGATTATTAATTTGTGGTACCGACGTCATAATTTTGAGTATAACGTCAGTTTAGACAAGATACCATATGTACCAATATAAACCGTACTAACTTGCGGAAGCTTGTACATCTATCAACATAGCAGAAATTAAATTACAATATGCATCATCATCACACACATATATCAGTATATAATTTTCATCGCAAAATATACAAATATCCCATAAGGAAGGTGCAAAACTACTAAATTAAGTCTATAAAACTCTTCCACCAGGATCTGCAGTCTAACCAACTCCTAAACTCTACTCTGTCTCATTAAGCAGAGGATCGTACTCATCTGAAAGAAGAAAAAATAGTAATGGTGAATTAAATACTCAGCGATTGTCATATAATCAAGGATAATATATAATATATTCAAAATGGAATAAGAAGGAAATAGGAGCATGATAGATGATGCATAGCATAAAATATGAACAAATAATTTTTAAATATAAATAACATTCTATATTTTATCTTTATTCTCTTAGGATTCCAAAATATGTATAAATTTCTTAATCTTTATGGATCAAAGCCAGTATACCTTATTGACTAATGGTGCGGAAAAATAAGGAAAAGAACGTGTTTGTCTTTACACATTCTAAAGTACACAACAATACAATTCAATACTCTGTGGCGAGCGGTGTACCTTCGACCCAATATATGGGGCTATATCATATATGTCACCATGTCCCCTGTGGCCCAGAGGTAGTTCTCGTTCTTTCACAATAATATTCTAAAGTACGTCAAAGAATATTACCCGCTATAATACACGACTAAGATAATTCTTAAATTTTGACTATAATATCTATGACATGTTAGAAAATATTACCTTCTAAAATATAAATCGATGGTCCAAGGTTTCACCATTTCTTATTCTTTGAGGAAAAGTCCACCAAACTTCTTTTACAAACTTCTTATTCCGAAAGAACGAATAATACATATATTAAATTGTGGCATTCCCTTTGTATACTTACATAATATTTTATATTTCTTATGGGCTTAAGTATTCACACGACTTAAATAATATGCATGAACATCATAAAGTATGAAAAAATAGAAATTATTACTACCAGAAGCCAAACATGACTTTAAAACTTTCGAATAATAAATTTTCTTCACAAATTCACATAACGTAATTTTTGAATTATACAATTGAGTATATACAATTATATATGAATGAACACCAATTAAACAAAATGGAATCATACAATTACTCCAATTAATTCGGGTGAACAGTTCCGGGCATAGGTTTTGGGTCCCGTATGTACAAAATCATACAAAACTTGGAATATCGAGCACCCAATTGGTAAATAACCATATTCAAGGCATGAGTTTTTATTATTTAAAGCCAAATCCTGTATAAAACTAAAAATAATCGATTAAGCGAGGTCCGGGTGCGTGTTAGGGTTCCGGTGAACATAATTTCACATAAAACTATCAAATCAGATATCTAATCGATAAATTAACATATACAATATGCAGGTAATGATATTCTAGAGCCAATTTAGGCAAAAGTCCCAACAATCAGAGGGTGAAGGCATCTAGGCGTGGGGTTAGGGTTTCGGTGCAAAAACCGATCAATAACTAAGAAATCGGACAACAAATTGATAAATCTTTGTGCGCAAGTCGTGGGTTTCGTAACATATGTGCATGGGTCGGATATCAGGATAATAATACCCGACGGGGTCAAATAAAAATTAAAAATAGAGAATAAAAGGATATGAGTGCACTTACCTCTATTGGATCTATCACTTCTCCAACTAACTCCAAGTCGGATTCAAACCCAAGAGTCTCGATGTCTCCTCTCTCTCTTCTCCCTCTCTCTCTCCTCTATTTTCTTTCTCTCCCGTAAAACCCTCCAGTTGCCTAATTATTATATTCCTTCCTTTTTTTATTTTCTTTGTATTTTCATTTACTTATACATATATATATATATATATAGCATGGGCGCACTCCAAGCGCCACTCCACAATTTCGATCATTTCTCAAAATCTCATAATATTTAATTAATTTTTATCACACCCATATTATCCAAAAATAATAAATAATTCTAATTAAATCGAATAAAAATTTGGGATATTATATTTTCTCACACTTATAAAAATTTCATCCTCAAAATTTAACGAATATCAAAATTTTAAAATCGGAGAAAATCCTTCTAGATTTCTTCTTTTGGTTCCTAAGTCACTTCCTTGATTAAATGACTTATCCTAGAAAACCTTAACCAATTGAATTATCCTAATTCCCAATACCTAATTTTTTTTATCTAAATCTAGGTTGAAACCTTATGACAAGATAAATTTTTAATCTCCCACAAGGTTTAATTCGATCACAAACTTATTTCCTCGACGATCGAAGGAATGGGAACTTCATGATAATCCACAAAATTGGATGGAACTCAAATTTATTGGCTACTTTTCTAACTTAATTCAAAACCTTGAACTTCAATATTTATACTTTTTCATAGGATGAAAAGTTTGGTATTTGTACTTCCTAGAGAAGAAGTTTTATACTTTTCTTTTAGAGAGAAAAAGTTTTGGATAGTTATTATAAAGTCTTCTGATTTGATATTTTATTAAGAATTTTTTAAAAAAATTAAATAAAATTAATATATTTAAATATCTTAATATATTTATATAGACTATAAATTACATCTATCAACCATAGAAGGTAAAAGAAAGTGGTGTTTAACCTCATTTATAGGAAAGAATATGTAGATGGCTCATCTATAGGTCTATGTAGTAATAATTTAGCCTAAGATCGTTGAAATATGTATAACTTTTTCTCAAAGTTATTTTTTTGGTATTTGGTTCTCAAATTTAAAATAGTTTAGGATTTTTGATATTGTTACCTATATTTGATTTGATATTTGAGATGTTAACTTTGAAACTTATAGGTTTTGTAATATCCCAAATTTTTTTATCCGATTTAATTTAGATTATTTATTATTATTTTGGGTAATTTCGGTGTAATAAAAATTAATTAAATATTATAAAATTTTGGATGATATTTGGATTTGTTGGGATAGCGCCCGAGATATACTCGTTCGGTCTTCCAAGTATCGATTCGAGTTGTGAGATTAAAAGAAAATAGAATATATATATATATATATATAATAATAATAATAATAATAATAATGAAAACATAACATTAGAAGCAGAAAGGCAGAACGAAGAGGGTTCAGGGGGAGAGGGAATAGTGAGAGGGTTAGGGTTTCGTGGTTAAGCGGCGCGGTGGAGTGTTTTGCCTGGGAAGGCGGCGACTGCGGGGAGGAGGTGGCGCCAGCGGGTGAGTGTCGGTGGTCGTTGGCTATTGGAGGGTCGAGCAACGACGGTGCACACACAGAGAGAGTGATGGAGAGAGAACAATGCGAAGGAGAACAGGAGGAAATGGAGGCTTTCGGGCCCAATTCCAACTTCGAGCTAATTGGGAAAGTTATAGATCTGGTCAAAACAAGTGCACTCAAATCTTCCTCTTTCGTTTTCTTACACTTTTGTTTTATTTTCATTGGGTATCTTCGTTCTGATACCTAATTAAATTTATATTTTCTGTTACCCTTGTTGAGTGCATGCATATATGTTAATTTCATATCTAATTCCTTAATTTTTGTCTGATTTTTGCACCCGAAATCCTAACCCCACGCCCGAACTTTTTTACCAACAAAGTTTTGGGGCTTTCGCTTAATTTGGGTCTAAAATATCATTACCCATAACCTATGTATGCTAATTTATCAATTAGATATCCAATTTGGTGGTATTATATGAAAATTCATTCGCCAGAATCCTAATCCGCGCCCAAACCGTGTTTAGCCAATTATTTCGAGCCTTATGCATAATTTGGCCTTAATTAAAATATACCCATGTCCTAATCATAAATATTTATCAATTGGGTGATCAAATTCCAAGGTTTGACCCGTTTGGCACATCCGGGAGCCCTAACCAGTGCCCTAGTACTGTTCATCCGAGGTAATTGGATATTGTTGCAAGATGTCACCTTATTCAATTGTTAAATTATGTCATTTGTATTTGTATATGCTCAAATGTTATTCCGAAAATATTAATGTAAATCTTTGTGAAGGAATTATCGTCTAGAAGCTCAAAAGTTACGTTTGGCCAATATGGTAAGAATTCCTAATTATTCCAAATTTATGATGATTCATGCATGTATCACGAATACAATAATTCAAAATGTTCCAAAAATCATGTTATGAACTGATTACGAAAGAATTATCGATCGAAAACTTTAAGAATTCTATCTAGCATAATCTTGAAAGGATTTCTTACTCCTATACTCCAAGAAATATTACATATGAATTATGAACGTGTGAGGATTTAATCTCACGAGGAATATAAAAATCTGTATGGAAATATACTTATGAAAATGAATCTAATGATGGAGGAAATTTTGTGATTAACTGATGGACTTATGAACTAATTGATTTATGAAATGTTCTCCAACAGAGTGGGAACGAAGCAATTTGTGCTTCAAAACAGAATTCCCTAATGAAATAAGAAACTAAAAACTTAGATTAAGGATTATGGAAAATAAACTTTAACATGCCGAGAATATTACAGTGAAAACTTCAAGATTACTCTGACCATATATTCTGGTCGTGCTTTATAATGGGTAAAATTTCTTGGCATGTCTTATTATGTTATAATGGAAGGTTGTCACCTATTTTGGAACCACTTGCAACTGAGCTACCGTGGCTGATCGGCCCTGTCTATAGGAATGATATGTAAACTGCTCGCCTCTGGGTCTTGAGTAGGAGGAGATGGTTTTAGATTATGTAGGAGTAAACACAATCTAGGTTACGACCGACCACTCATTTGTTAGTAAGGCCTACTGATCATGGCCCCCAAACGAAATAAGTCTCAAATAAAATGTAGTAAATTAAGAAAATGACAATGAAATGATCTAAAGAAATATAAAACGAATCACGAAGTCAATCTTTCAGAAATATGATTTATAGTCTCACATGCATCCCCGTTTCCTCCTATATGCATTATTATGATGTTGATTCTAAAACCTTGCATGTCCCTTGATATTTATATGTGCTTTGCTGAGTTTCATCTCACCCTTGCTATTTTTCTTCTTTCAGACTGACACAAGCTTGCACCTGATTGAGTAGAGTAGCGGCTAGAAGATGGTTAGTTACGGGTTTTGGAAGACCATAGCGAAGACGTAGTCTTTTGTGGCGTAGTGCGAGTTTAGAAGAGATGTGTGTATATACATATACACACACACATATATATATATATATATTGCCTTTTGTTGGATTTGCTGATGTATATTGTAAAATAATGGATAATTAGATAGTATAGTCCGCTGTACATGGATATATATGTATATGCTTTCGCAGACTATTATGATTTATTTCAGGGACTTTGTGGCATCTCTCTGTGTTTGTTGTTGTGTCCAGAGATATTACGTTGGAGCCACGGGATGTTTGTGATAGTTTTTAGGATCCTGTGTTGAAATGATATGTTGTCTTGAGGTTGGGATTTGATACAAATGGATATTTTGATATTATTGAAGTTGTATTTTTATTTCATAGGATTGTTATATAGGTTTTGTACTTGGCCGATATCCGTATTACAGTCAAAATTTTACTGAATCTTCGGTTAGAAATACGGTATGTCATAAATTTTGCCCATGATTTGAATTTATGATATCAGATTTTGGATTGTTTTATACATTTAGATAATTTGATATTTGCATTTGGATTATAATCTTTGCACCCGAAATCACGTTTGGACACTTGTTGATTAACTATTTGACATATCTGGACCTTTTGCTCACATTCAGACACTTGTTGATATTAGTGCATGTTTTTATTACGTTTGCTTCTTCTCTCTAATTATCGATATATTGGTTTTGTTATATATATATATATATACACACACATACTGATACTTATTAAATATTTGTCTCATGGTTATACTACTTCTCACTATTTTAGATTAGAGGGTAATGAATTATTTACAAAGAACTGGGATGAGGATAACTAGAGAGATTCAATTTATGTCTCTTTGTACTTAGAGGCTTATTCGGGACTCGCAATTGTATTTTGGTTATTCTTTGAAAATAATTATGTATAAGTTGATTGCGGTGAAGATTTATTTGGTTTGTTTTAAAATCGGGCTTGGAGTCACGGATGGCCCCATCAGTTGACAGTGAGCTCATGTAATATTTTGATAGTCATTTTTCTTACGGGTATATAGCAGGTTATGACCAATGTTTGATGTATGGACAAGTACGTCAGAGAAATCTTGTTATTATTGTCATGATTATTATTAATATTTTTTGATTATTTTTAGATGAAATGGTTATGGATTGATTGCAGAAAACTTGGACAAGAATATCTTGCAAGATTCAATTTATGGCTCTTTGTACTTTGAGTTATATTCGAGACTTGTAATTATATTTTGATTATTCTTTGAAAATGGTTATGCATAATTTGATTGGGGTGGAGATTTATTTGGTTTGTTTTAATATCAAGCTTGGAGTCATGGATAACCCCACCAGTTGACAATAAGATCATGTAATATTTTGACAGTCATTTTTCTTATGGATTGTATAATAAGTTATAACCAGTTTCTGATGTCTAAACAGTTAGTGCAGAAAGATCCTATGATTGTTAACATGATTATTATTAATGATTTTTGATTATTTTTTAAGTCTAACTCAATATTGGGTATTATATCTACGGTGTGCTCTTTATGGCCTCTAGTATAGATTCAAGGATTTAATTATTGTCATTAATTATTATTTACTTTTGGGATTGGGTTTATGACAAAAGTGATATCTAAAAAAGTCATAAGAAAAAGTGTTTTGGTTGATTTACAGGAACTAAACATTTAAATATCTTTACATGATTAGTGTCATAAAGTCCAATAATAGAGGATCAGAAAAAAGAGCTCACATTCTAGCCGAGAAGATGATTATTTAGCAATGATGGGCAAAATGAGTGAAATTATAGACCGGATGATCCAACGGTAGGATGAAGACTTAGTTGTGAGGAGGATGGCAGCCAATCAAAGGCATGGCACAATGCCTTTTGATCTCTTTATTAATGAGCAAGTCTCAGAATTCTTGGGTGAATCGGACTCTATCAAGGTAAAAAATTAGATGCACTGAGTGGAAAAAGTATTTGAGGTGATCAATTACCCCGATGAGTATAAAATAAAGTTGTAGTCTACAATCCTAAAGGAGAGGCGGATAGATGGTGGTCACTCAGCTACAATTCTTAGGGATGGTTAGCAAAAAAATTTCATGGGACATGTTTTTAGAGGCTTTTATGGAGAAGTTTTCCCCACAAGTTTTCAAAAAATACAAGAAGATGAATTCAACCATTTGAGGTATAGGAGTCAGAGGGTGACGGAATACAATATAAATTTACTGAATTGTCCTACTTTGCCTAGCATGTAGTGGCAGATGAGATCCGAAGAGCCCAAAATTTTTACAAGTGCAACAAAACTCAATCAGGAAACAATTGGTGCCTTTTTGATTGTAGACTTACAACAAAGTTTCCCTGATTGTGGACTTACATCGAACTACTCAATCAGGCTTTACTCATCAAGTAAGAGTAGGAGAAGGAAAAAGTTTTTTGAGAAGAAACTAAAGAGTAAAAGTCAAAGATGGAAGACTGGAGGCTCCTACTCCTAGTCTAAGGCTCAAGACAAAGGAAAGGCGATTGGGGTCAAGTGTTCATGTGTCATACTGTATTTTCAACCAAAAATTCGGCAGAGTTTTGGCTATATTACGAACGTCGACCAAATATAAAAATCTATAAATATCCTGTACAATATACATAATTTATATCATCACAACACAGGATCCTCAAGTCACAACAAAACATGTGGTACCGACATCATAATTCAAATTATGACGTCGGCTCAAATAAAATGTCATTAGGTACCTAAATAAACCGTAAAAAAACCTACAGAATCATCTACATCCATCAAATATGATAAAAATTAGACTACATATACCACATCGTCATCATCATACATATACATCAATATAGAAATCATCTTAATGAACCAAATACTCCATGAGGAAGGTGCAAGATTACAAGACTAAGTCCGCAGAGCTCAACCTCTAAGATCCGGAGTCTAGCCAACTCCTAAACTCTGCTCTACCACATCAGGAAGAGGACTGTACTCATCTGAACGAAGAAAAAACAGTAAGGGTGAGCCAAATACTCAGCAAGTACAATATAATCATGGATAATATATAATAAATCCAAAATTGAACAAGGAAGAAGATAGGATCATAATATATGATGCATTGCATCAAATATGAACAAATATATTTTTAAAATATAAATAACTTTTCATATTTTATCTTTCTTCTCTTAGGGTTCCAAAATATACATAAATTTCTTTATCTTTACGGATTAGGACCTGTGAGGTTTCAAATTTTCAAAATATAACAATTAATGGATAATTAAGTTAATAAAATCAAGATTAGATCTAATTCATATGGGAAATCAATTTTCGAGACCATGGGACAATTCAATGGAGTAGGCCCACCGGGCGACCGAGGCGATGCAGTGGGCACCTGGACCAGTGGGCCAACGCCTGGGCTGGGCACTAGGGGCAATGCGGGTGCGCCTACCTTGCGCCCGGCTGGTGCTTGAGCACCGGCCTGATAAATAAAAGGCCACAAGTGACCTTTTTCCACCATTTGTGGCCTCCATGCCCATGAGAGAGAAAGAGAGCAATAGGAGAAGAGAGAGGAAGAGGAATCTTAGGTCCCGGGGTCCGATTTTGAGCCAGAGCTAGTTGGAAAGGTGATAAATCGGGTCAAGACAACTGCACTCATACTCTTTTCTCTCATTTATTTACACTTTTATTTCATTTTTTCTTCAGGTATCATTATTCTGATACCCAATTGAGCTTATATTTCATATTACCCATGACCTAAGCATGTAAATATCTTGATTTCATGATCGATTTGTGAGATTTGAAGGGTATTTCGTACCCAAAAACCCTAACCCGCGCCTGAACCGTTTTTGACTGTTTGTTTCTGATTTTATACATGATTTCGCTCTAGATAATCGAAACCTATTACTTGTGCAAGAAAATTTTTCGATTTGATATTCGATTTCCCAAATTTGGTGAGGTTCATGCATATCAGAACCCTAACCCATTCCCTATGCCTTTCCTATGGATTTCTTCGAATCTTATACATAAAACGAAGTTAAAAAATCAAACCCCTACTTATGAACATGATTGAATTGCAATTAATTACATGTTTTTATGAATATTCTAATTGTGTATGCTTCAGAATCATGTTATAAATTATTTGTGAAGGAATTTATTGTTTGGAAGCTCTAAAATTATACTTGGCTTAGTGCGGTAAGAATTTCTTAACTCTTTGAAGTTTCAAATGATTTGTGCATAAAATTATGAAATGTCAGGATTTAAGCTCATGTTTAATCGAAAAAATGTATCTAAATAAGTTTAATGGAAAAAGAATCAGGAATGGATATTGTACGATTAAGCAACAAACTGATTGAAACGTTCTTCGGAACGAAGAACTGATTGACTTATAAGTTGTTCTTCAAAATTATGAACCGATTGACTTATAAGTTATTCTTCAAAATTATGAACTAATTAAACTGATAAACTGTTTTCCAAAATGAAGAATTTTGTACTTAAGAGTAGGATTTTCCAAAGAAATAAGGAACTAAGAACTTGGACCGAGGATCGTTCAGTAGATAGTATAATTTAGCATACCATAGATATTACAGTGAAAGCTCAAGGATTATCCTAGCCATGTTTTATAGCGGATGATATTTCTTGGCCTGCCTTATTATATTATAGTGGAAGGCTGTTGTCTATTTTGGTGACTCTTGCGGCTATTGGCCCCGTCTATAGGGTGTATATATAGATGGCTCGCCTCTGAGTCTTGAATAGGAGGAGATGGCATTTGATTGTGTAGAAGTATACACAATCGAGGCTACGACCAACCGCTCTTTTAGTCAGTAAGGCCTATTGGTCCCGATCCCTCAATGAAATAAATTTTTCAGCACGTTTTGATGACTAAGAAAAGAAAAGGGAAGGAATTGAAGAAATTTGGAAAATTTTCATGAGAGCATACTTTTATATTCATGATGCATGATCATTCATATGCCTCTATTTCCTTCCCATGTATATTATTATATTTTGAAAATAAAATTACATGTTTTTGTTATATTGTGTCTTACTGAGCTCTGGCTCACTTCTTACTATTTTGTTACCCCACAGATAATCAGCACGAATTCCTACCCGATGAGAAAGAATAGAGGAGCAGCACCAGCTTAGGGCTTGGGGGATGATATATTTTGTACTTTGAGGGATCTGTATGTTGTATTTTTGATTTACTTGTTGATTCTTTTGAGGACAGAGAGATTGTATATCTTTATATTTTGTTCATTTGATAGTATTTCAACAGTAGTAATATGTTTAGCTGGAATATGGCATTTTGGATGTTTGGTTTGCTTCCACAGGATTGTGAAGGGTACTCTGAGATTTAGAGGCATCTCTCTGTTCCAACCTGGCACCTGAAGTCATAATGTTGGTGTTATATATGTTTCGTGGCAATTTTTTTTTGAATCCTGTGGTAGTGATTGTGTGGATTTATGTATGTTATATAGGATGGTAATAGGTTTTGTATTAGGCCGACAATCGTATTACAGTTGGGACTCTATCGGATTTTTAATTGGTA
>JAOVVI020015223.1:0-11251 GCA_028571085.2 Nepenthes alata | reverse complement strand
CCGTCTCCTTGCTACCCGTCCGCCATCCAGCAGCACTCCTGTAGCCCTCAGACGGTCAACCTCCTGTTGACCGGATTCAGCTGGCCGTCTACCGGTCAATCTCCAGTGACCGTCCACTGTTCTCCTCCGGTCAACGGGTTCTCCGAATTTGTTCTCCACAAATCTTCCGATGACAAACCAGTTTGTTGGGTTACCCACAAGGGAGTGACCAGACCCAACAACCATGTCTCGCATAATCACGAAATAATGCAGTTACAATGCTACCACATACATATATATCAATCTTTGTTTTTACCGGAGATATAGATATGTTGACGAGCAAAATAAAGAGGAAGAAAAGAGCAGAATTAACCTGAAATGCTGTTTGGAGCCAGCAATTCTGTTACATGGGTTATGTATGTATGTATGTAAAGATTCGGTACAGATCCTCGTCTAATTCCGTTAAGATCTGCATTCGCATGTATGGGTGATTGTAATTCCGATGAATGAGACAATTTCCAAGATTCGGGATTTTTGGGAGACGGCGTGTAGGAGTCGCTGGAAATGCTGCTAACGGAGTATAAAGGTGACGAGGAAAGCCTGTGAATTTCGGGGAATCTGGTAGCATCGGTGCCCAGACTATAACCTTTCTCAACTGTATCAGCTTCCAATGGCAGTTCGTCCAACACCTATGGAAGGACCCGATGAAGCCAGAAAGCAACGAAATCAAACAGGTTCGGAGACAAAACGTTTAACAATATTTAATTACTAATTCAAATTCAAGAAGTCTGCAAAATAGCAAATCCCCACTTAATATCTCCCCCCCCACCCCCCATTCGAGAATGAGGCCGTGAGTTATGCCATGCATTTTGCTCTGGCTGAGTTACCGAGACTGACCGAGAGAGGATGGCAGAATGAAACAGAAAGCCCCTGCTCTAATAATCTTGTAACCGTAAAGGTAATATGTGAATTTCCTTCTTTTAAGCAAATATGAATTACCCGGATGGCTTGGTTAAGGATGCGCAATTTTTCTCGGGTGTCCTTCCTTTTCATTGCCACCTCATCGGGTTCTTGCAACATCTCTTCGAAAAGGTTCTCCCTGTTTGATTCACAGGAATGAAACATACCATAAGAATAAATTTACATGCAGAAATGTCTTCCAAATCAAACAATGTCCAAGTAATCCATATTCCAAAATAAATTATGGACAGCAGTTGCAATCTAAATAACTAAATCCAGGCTTCATCATTTTTCACCTGTAAAGCTTCTGGATAAATACATTGTGCAACTCTCGTTTTGTATGGCTTACCTGCACAAAAATCATTTGCCAACAAGATATAACATATCATAAAAACTAAAACTTCATCTTCCTTTATATCAAGAGAAAAATGCAGCAATTTCATGACCCCATGATTAATAAATGCATTGACTAAACCTTTGCAAAAGCTAAGGATCTATGATAGAGAAGCAAAAAGACTACACAGCTTCTTGAGTTGCTCTCATTACACATTACTACGGTTACTTCACACCCAATCTCTCAATGACAAATAAAAAATGTTGGATTTTTCAATTTCACGGCTGAGAAAGTTTTAGATAAGAAATTAAGAGAATGCCCTTTTGGGTAAACATTTTTATTGGGATCTGGTGCCAAGGGGATCGTGTGTTTAGTCCAAAGGCACAACGCTAGTGGCATATAATACTAATCATGTTGACAAGGTTGAAGGTCCACACATCAACTGACACAGGGATACACATAATGCAATAGTTCTACTTCTTTTCTATCACTGGGGGTGTTTTCCTATTTGATCATTTAATACTCTAGATCTTCGAAGAGAGCTGGCAACATAGATGAATATATCAGTATTGGTATCCGTATTGGTCGTGGCAATGCCAGTATAAAATATAACAACACGTATCAGTATCGGATATATCCAAAGAAAAAAACTCAGAAAATTATAAGCTGATGGGCTGTATCGGTTAATATATTGATTGATACACCGCGATATATCACCGATACGGCAATATATTGCAATATTGTCACAATATCGTAGGATCCAATACCAATACATATTTGCTGATATTTACATAACGCTGCCAGCAATTTCAAGCAATAATGTCCAATACATGTGTGTGTTGGTGGAAGACTAGCACTGTCCCCTGGAAATAATGAACCCAGATATAACTCCCTAAAAGGCAACGTAAAGTAGGACAAACACAAGTGGGGAATGATGCGCCCAGCTAAAAGAAGCGAGAAAAGGAAGCAACTACAAGACTTTTAAGGGCCATCTAAGGTCCAACACATTTGATATGTCAATCTTGATAATTTATTACAATGTTGAAAGCATTTATAAACCCTCAACTTCAGCATATTAAAATTTTGTGATATTGGCAAACTGCAAACGACAGAAAAAATGTAGAGTTGCACTAATACACCGTACAAGCACATCCTGATGAAACATCCATTGAAATCATCCTAGCCAACACACCCTTGGATCACATTTTGTGATTCCAAGAGAAACTAAACTATCTAGACTCTCCATTGACAACTACAAATTAAACAAAGCACAAAAAGCAATATCCAACTCATCTAACTCCACTCATATCCTCGGCCTGGTACAGCTCAATACTTGACAAGCAACAAATTCTTACCCACAACATACCTAAGACTATCCAACCCCACTTATGGCTAAAAGGGTCTACATGTCCAAAGCTAGCATCAATCAAGAAGGTATCAACATTGAGGATTACAAAGTGGGATAAATTTGACATTAGTCTCTCAATATCATCCATGCAAATCAAAGGTTATCCAGACCTGAAATGTGACGGGCCAAAAGTAAAAAACCATTACATGCACGCCATCAACAAAATAAGAACAGTAAATATAGTTGGGTAACCTTAATAGCTAGACAATTACCAGGAAGTGCATGATCGCTTTTGGTATATAGTCCTCTACATTTTTCCTAACGATGTCATAATATGACATCAACAGCAGCTTCGTCACAGCAATTTCAATAGCCTCATTCTCAGTATGGGTCTCCGGAGGACTCAAGATTGTTGGAGGCTTCAAAGAAAGTCAAGAAACAGCATTTTAAAGTAAAAATAAACAAATAGAAAAAATGAAATGCAACAAATGCATTCTGGGAACTTGATAGGAGTTGAGAATACCTCCTTTAGATGGATCATAGAGAAGGCATGTTCCATGCTACGAGGAGGTTCATTGTATAACAGGTTTGGTGTACTTTCCTTTGAAGAACTGCGTTTATCAGTTGAACCAAAAATTGAAGAAATGCCCCAACCAGAACTTGCATTCCCCACTGCTTGGACATCATCATGAAATCAGTTCTGCATAGAGCCAATCAATTCCTCTGGAAGATAGAACAAACTTTAAACTCCATATAAACAGCCAATTCACATCAAGCCACATGTAAAACTATAGGCAGCAAGTTCCCAGAATCCAATGTCACCCCACTTTTGTTATAAAGGAAGATAAATGCTATTAATTTATTCTGCATTGAAAAGGGGAATGAGCATTTGAGAAAGATTCATTTAATAAAGTTACCAGAATGTCCAGATTTTTCAGTATCTGCCACAGGCTGATTGCCCTAATGCAAGAGAAAAGGATAAGAATTAAAGCTCATACTAAAACGATAACAAAGCTTACCTACTAACAGTATGGCTAATCACAAAAAATTTAACTACAATGCAGCAGCTAGGGCTGCAAATGAGTCAAGCTGTTCAGGAACAGCTCAAAGGCTTGATAAAAAGGATCCTATTTTGCGAAACGAAGCAAATTAGTATGGCTTGTTTGTTTGCAAAAAATGAGCAACACCCAAGCCCATTTTGAAGCTTGTTGGATGAATGCACGAAACCTAAGCCAAACGGGGCTTGATTTGTTTAGAGACATGAACAACTCAATTAGACTTGCCACATAATAATGAATAGGCTTGCGAAAAAACTCATTTATAATCCCATGAACAGACACCTTAAGGCTAATAATAGACTCGTTTACAGGTTCATGCATGGTCTCGTTAGAAGCCTTGTTAATGTACCCATTTAATGGCTTGAATTTCGCTCGTTTATGTGTTTAGACTAACAAACAAGCTTGGCTCAACATGACTCAGCTCCTTTATGCATAAAGAAACAAAGCCTGAGCTCAACTTTGTTCCCAACTTGTTTATGTATAAACAAGCCAAGTCACTAGTCAAGCATGCACCAAAATCGAACCCATCATTATTTTCCTAAGCCGAGATAACTAAGAAAATAGGGCCTCACAAGAGCACACATACGCCTGAACATATCCAGGCTCACATAGCTTGAATCATTTGTAGACATGGAGCAGCGCAATATAACTTCTCTCTAAGAGACTGAATACTGTACACCAAAATTAATGAGAAGTAGGCAAAGAAGAATGGCACTCCTTTCACATTTATCAACAAGAAAATTCGCCTAACCTGCTCGGTGATCACTCCACTTGATGGTCTAGCCAGAATAGCTCGAGATTTGGCACCTCTTTCTGATGCTGGTGCCTTGTCATCCACTCTGTCCTAATTGACAAAATGCAAAGCAAAGACATTTAACACAAGGAGGCATATCCCAAAACTATAGGTCACAAGAGATGCATGGAACTCACCTTGACTTTTGGAAGAGATAATGGTGCCTTGGAAGACTTGATATACTGAGAGGCAATCTCTACAGCTTTACTCCCACCAATAAAATTAGAATGTGAAGTATTTATGTAGTCCATCTGCCCAATAATATAAAACAAAAATGAAACTGGGAAAATCCGTTGTCTTTAGTTCAGGTGACAAAAACTTGTATTAATTAAAAAAAAAAAAAGGATACGAATCTGCAATATATATAGTTTAAAATCAACATCTCTGGAAGAAACAATGCAAAATATCACCATCTCTAGTACTATGATTACGATATCACTATCATCAGAACATCGAAAACGGCAAAAAAACTTTTTCCATTGTATTTTGAAGACCCATGTAAGATAGAAACAAAGATGTATACTTTTGTAATCTCCATGATCATATACATCAAATTCATACAAATAAGCCCATCTGCTGATCAGGAAGAAGGATTCTAATTGACACCTCTGGAAGAAATAGTGCAAACTATCACCATCTCTAATACTATGACCACAATATCACTATCATCAGAATATCGAAAATGGCAAAAGAACTTTTTCCATTGTATTTTAAAGAGCCATATAAGATAGAAATAAAAAAAACTAATTTTTTGTTACCACCATTACCATATACATCAAATTCATACAAATAAGCCCATCTGCCCCATCATGAAAAAGGATTATAACATTTCCAAACTGGCTGTCCCTTGCCCATCCCAAGGCCACATTGAAGGTCCAGAACCACACATTCGTTTTATAGGACAGTGCAAGTCATTGTCACAGGCCTTTTCAACCTGGTTATGGTAGAAAACACTACTACAAATCCAATTGAACTTCAAATATCATGCAGACAGAATTTGCTTCCACATCCTTTACAGGTTCCATCAATGTTCATTTTAATGGAATCTGAATTCCTCTTGCACAGGAACACAAATCGGAAGACTGAAAAGCACTTTGCAAACCCCATAACAACACATCTTAAAGCCACACTAAGTGGGGTATAAATCTACCTAGGTTTTTTAGGCTTGTGTTTCCCTTTCTTCTGGCACTTAACCTCAACCAAAATACATTTTCCCTCCAATGTTTCATTTGGCCAATGTTTAAGGGTTGGAACCTCCTTAATCATCCTTTCATTATTTTTCTTCAATAGCGCTTCTAGATGACTACAATTACATAATTCTTTATCTTACCTCTATAGTAACTCCACTTATCCATCTTAATATTCTTATCTCCATAGCACATGCTTTTTTTTTACATGTCTAATTCTCCAACATTCTAATCATTGAACTGTAGTGACTATCATAGTTATCTAATAAAAATTCCCCTTTCATTTTGGAGATATAGTTCAATCCTAAGGCAAATCCAATGCATTTCTCCATTTTAACCAACCTATATTTAAATCTTATGTGTCATACCATCACATTGAAATTTATTATCTTTAGGAATATTGGGATCATTTAATGCTGACGTGCTCATTATTATATCTAGAATTATTAAAATTGCACAATATGTATGTTATTTTACTTTTATTTATCTTAAACCCTTTAGATTCTACGGTCTCAATCCATTGTGTAAACTTTGCTTTCACACCTACTCTATTTTCATCTATCAAAACACTATCATACGAAACTAAAATATTCTAAGGAATCTCATCTTGAACTTGTCCCATAAATTCGTCCATGACTAAGTGTAAGGACTCAAAGATCTACTCCTATCATAATAAGAATATGCTAAATATTTCCTCCAATAGTTCAAACAATAGTCATTACCTCTTCATACATATCCTTGACAAATATTTATGCTTATTAGCTCATTTTCTAACACCCACCATAAAACTTCCACAATAAAAACCTTCTCTAGATCAATGAAACCAATGCGCACATCTTTTTTCTTTTTTCCCTAATGCCGTTAACTAACCTTCACAAAAAATATGTATCCTCAATGTTCGATCATCTAGTAATAAAACCAAATTAATTTTTGAACACGTTAGTTTCTTGTCTCAGTCTTTGTTCAATTAATCTTTTCAAACTTAAATATTATGATTTACTAATTGATAATGCAATTCTTCGTACAATTTTGAGTATCTTCCTAATTTCACAAATAAGCACTAAATTGCTTCTCCTCTACTCTCTATTCTTTTAGTTCTTAAAATCACAATAAAAAATTAGCTAACAAATTGTCCCAAATTTTGCCAAATATTTCCTGACTTCAATTGATACTCCATAAGGTCATGTAGACTTACCATTTTGTCATTTTAATAACATATTCAACTTCTTGAACTCTAATAGTATGAACATATTCAAAATTCTTACTGCTTTCCTCCTTACTAACTTCTAGATTTAGGCCTTCTATTCTATTTATGTTGAATATTTTCCATTTGTCATGTTTTACTAATATATTATTATCTCAATCTTTCATACATCTAAAACAACATAGGTCCCTACTCCTTTCTCCTGCACTAGTCAATTTGTTTGTCTTTCTATCCATCTTTGCAACCTAGCTTAGCATACAGCTCTAATAAAATCTAGAATTTGTTTCACTTACCACCTTCTTTGGTTTTTTTTTCCCCT
Source organism: Nepenthes alata (assembly GCA_028571085.2). Classification (NCBI taxonomy): domain Eukaryota; kingdom Viridiplantae; phylum Streptophyta; class Magnoliopsida; order Caryophyllales; family Nepenthaceae; genus Nepenthes; species Nepenthes alata. The sequence goes on along the minus strand of JAOVVI020015223.1, from coordinate 4,069 downwards.
ACTAATATATACTTTTTGAAAGTTCCATTAATCTTACAAAATTGTCATCGCATACCACTACAAATAGTATCAATCAATCAATTTGTTGAATAACCTGAACAAGGAATTATCAAGAGTTAGAACTGTCTCTCATTTTGCTCATTGAATAGATAAGTAGGTAAAGAACACATACATTGAGCTATTAAGGAAGTAATAACACCTAAAGATGCTTGAGCAAATCTCTTTTCGCCTTCACTACCTTTTGGACATTCTTGACCAACTACCAACCTCCCTTAGCACTAGAGCTTCCTCCTATAAATTCTCATAGGACTTCCTTTGGTACACCCTTAATACAACCTGTAATGCAATTTTTATATCATCTCTATCATCCATTACCCATAAGTCAATAATATAATTACCTGATTCGCTGAATTCAACGGCAAGAAATTACACTGGTTATGAAAAATAAGAAATCGAGAATCACTTTTGGTACCCAGTATTCAAGTATGCCGTAAGCAAGAGGATGAGGGGAATCAAGTAACTATGATTTATAACAATCAAATCAGCACAAACAAAAAGGCAGAAGTTGAGAAACAACCCCACAGCATCACTAATTGAAACACATAAATACATAAATTAAAAAGAAATCTGTGGAATTTCTTGCCCCATTCTCTCCCTATATTTTCTTTCGATCCAATAATCATGGATGCAAGCGAATATGATGCAACTAGCAGTGGAAGTGAAGGTGATACAAATCCCTCCTAAAACACTGGAATTATACTCTAAATTCCTCTGTAGCTTGCAGTCATGATATCCAAGGGACTACAATGTCCATTCTATAGATCCCAGCAGAAGTTGAAATACACAGTTTCTTAATGATGGCAGGATTAAAAAAGAGGGCAATAAAGAAAAGACATGCTTAACCATCTACCCAAATCTTTTCCAAGTTGCCAATACCAAAGGACAACTTTCCACCCACGTAAGGATGGATACAGTTTTTGACCACAGATTCCGGTTCAGATTCATGTGAATATTACATCTGTGACTAAAACTGAAATGAGTCTCCCTTTTCAACTAGTTACTATCTAAAACCTACACTGATTCGAGCAATTTTAGTGTAATGCTAAAAGGAAAGAGCATTGTTAAAATGATGGATTAAATGTATGGTATAAGGGCATGCATACTGTTATTGTGCTTTGGGGTTCTGTTGGATGTAATTTGGTTGGTCATTTTGATGGCTCGGGTATTCCCCGATTGTTTGGGATCCCTTAATGGATCATGAAATACACATATAACCAAGTTGGGGAGCCTGATATTTTTAATTTTCACCTTTAATTAATTAGTTGCCCCCAAAAAGAGCTAGTCCCAAAATATTAACAAATGACAACTAACACCATGAAAAGAAAAACGAGAGCAAAATCAGCAGATACTGCTCTCCACATAGAAAATTGTTGCAGAAATATTAAACCATCAGATCAAACTAAAATTAACTTTCACCAGTCAATTTTTTTTTTTTTATAATCATAAGTCAATGTTAAGTGCGCAAAGTTTCCCATGTTCAGAGCCACCAAGTTCAGCATACCTCCATTTCAATAATATGTCCAATCATTGCCTCTGCAGGTTGAAGTCCTTCTCTCAGGAAGTTTCCAATGACCTCGTCCATGCACTTTCTAAGAACAGGAAATTGCTGTAGTTCGCTAAGTAGGCAGCGATGGCTCATCTAAAATATGATCACTGCTCTTAACATACATATTACATGTATAAAATTCAAAATGAAACCAGAACCACAATATGCCAGAATTTTCCAACCTTTATCAACTCATCGTATATAAACCTTGCACATTGAAGACTTGGATCTACTAACCGAGCTATTTGTCTTCTGACAAGAGCTTCAAATGGCACCTAGACATTTGTGAAACAAATTGATCAAAAATCAATGAATCGAAAAGAAAACATTCTGACAAAACACAATTACATAAACTAGACATTTTCACAAGTACAAGACAAGAAATCACATGAAGTTGAACACCAATTTTCCTTTGGGCGATGGGACATAAAAATATAAAGAACATGCTGAGATACGGTAAAACATACGTCTGGGACAAACAATGCAGATTTTGGACCAGATGCATTCAGAATGGCAGATCGGATGTCATCGTCACTCAGGTGTTCACATGGATCTACCTCCTAACAAGATTGATCAAACATTATAGAACACGATGAATCAACATTGAACTCAAATCAGCAGCTTGTGCATATGCATCAAAATCTGATTGAAAGAAGCCCATCAATAACAATAACAGAATTAAAGGCATTGCAAAATGTTAGTTTTACACAAATATTGTAAAAGATGGAGGGAAAATTTTATCCTCCTTTTTCATTTTGGCGGGACACAGGGTTCTAAGAATGCACACCTCCAGACTCTTCACAAATATGGACTGGAAAATATAGTGGATTCGTGCTCCACCAGACAGCTCAGAAGTAGACATTTCTTCATTCTTTCCTTCCATCAATAAGGAAAAAGCTGTTCAAACAAGATATTTGCAACACAAATTTATGAACAGAAGTAAAGCATAAACTTCCAATATAATGCTAGATGCAGAATGTACGGAACCATACCTTCAGAGTATTTAGAAAGAATGTTTAAGATGACAGTTCCCTGATTTGCCTATTGATGAAAAATATTCAAAAAGTTTAGAAACCATCAATGGGACAAGAAATTGTGACATCTCTAAGAGATAAATAAATTAATTAAAGGACCTCTATGGAGCTTATGAATATGTATAAGTCATTGACACAAAAAGAAAAGGGGGGAGCAAAGTGAAAAGGGGAAGAAGAGAGAAACAAAAATGATGCATAGAAGACTCCATTTGGTCCATGGATTAGATCAATCCAAAAATATTCCCACCCCAAATATTTTATTGTTCTGTTTACAACAAAATATTTTCAGCTGAAAAATATTTGCCACATACTGCATACAATAGCTTTCACTTAAAGCTGACAGAAATAATTATTCATGGGGTATAGCTTTAATAGTTAAACAAAGACCAAATTGGTCCTTCTCTGTAGATGAGAAATGAAAATTTATAATTCTCAGCGTCGAAATTTATGCTGTCAAAAGAAACACTACAAACTGTGTCCAAGATTAGTTGCAAGATCTATAAATATCCCTTAAATAGCAAAATTTTATGCAACAGTAACATAACTGATAATGCCAAACAAACAAATAATAATTTCAGAACATATTTTCTTCTATTGATGATACTTTTCATCAAACAAAACACTGGAGAGGAGAGTTAATACAACGGAAGGCTAAAGAATTGGTTACCTCAAAACAGCTTAAAGCCTACAGAAATGTCAAAATTGACGAGTCCATTATTTCCCAAACCATCAAAATCACATTATCAGTGAACTTTTCCACTACCCTTTTTGTGTAGATAGATGCGGGAAACAGAATGCCCACAATGAACAATATATCATCCAATAATATGAAAAATACTCCCATACGAAGAAATCAAAAGATATTACCCCTAATATGCAACAGATCCAGAGCATACCTTGGATTCAACAGTTTCACCATAACTAGCATCCTCCTTTGCGACATGAACAAGTTGGGTGCTTATTTGAGCTTTCAGACTAGGAAGCACTGCTCTGATATGTTGCACTAAAATCTGCAAAGATGTTATTAAGTATAAACACCCATTATAACAGACTGCAACATTCATTTCCAAATTAAAATATCACCACCAATCCTACCTGATTCAATTTCTTTGCCAACTGAGGAATGCCACATCGATCTGCAAGATCACTATACAGCTGCACAACACAGAATGGCACACAAAAACCATTAGCCTATAGACAATATGCAAGCCAATCTTAGACTAAAAGTCCAAATACTATTACTGGGTGACTTCGAAAGAACTTCTCCTCTGCCACCAATGCATCCTTGACACTTCTATTCAGCATAATATCCTGTTCAGATAACATACAACCCTGTGGGTTAGACACTTGAACATCTTAATAACAGACAGCTTACCTGTTAAGATCTATATCAACACCCAAATTAAACTAAATGACAACAGAAATTCAC
>JAOVVI020015222.1:0-11252 GCA_028571085.2 Nepenthes alata | reverse complement strand
CTCGAAGATGAGCACTTTCCTCAACGCTAAGAGGATTGTGTCCGCATTCCAAGCAAATGAGAGAATCAAGAAGATTGAACAACAACTATTTCCAATAAGCATGGACAGACATTCAACCAACCTAGGTAGGTCACTATTCACAAGGGAGATAGGGTGCATCAACTCCCTCACAAGTTTAAAATGTTGACTCTGAAACCCTATGATAGAAATTCTAATCCCATTAATCATTTGGACCATTTTCATACCTTACTAGAATACTATGGCCTAGACGACTCAATCTTATATCTTTACTTTCTGTTGACTATCAAGAAAGATGCTTGAATTAGGTTTTACCAATTACAATCAAATTCAATTTGAACCTTCCAAGAGTTGGCCGACAATTTTTTGTCGCAATTTGCCACCAGCAGGAGGGAAAAAAAGCAATCATGACATCTTATTCGCATCCGGTAAAGCCCAAACGAGAGTTTGAAGCGCTTCTTGGCCCTATTCAATGCTAAGGCCTAAAAGATATCAAAATTAACCAATGAGATGAAACTGAATTCCTTCATAACAACTGCAGTCGGATAAATTCTTTAAATACTTGGTCTAATAAGAGCCCAAGATCTTTCTTGATGTAACATCATCACTTGCGTGTACATCACTGTCGAAGAGACCGGAGGGCACAGACCACCATTCGAGATCGACAAGCGAGAAAAAGAGGAACAAAGAATTTTACCACCTGAGATCCCATGAAGCAGCCAAGGACAGAATTGAGCATTAGAATGGAGTATACTCCCTCGAACCTAACTCCTTTGAACAACAATCGAACGAACATTCAAAGGAGTATAGGCCCATGAAGCAGCCAAGGACGAAACTAGTAACGAGTTGCTCGGTATTACAATAGAAATGTGAAAACTCGTCAATTTAATGTAGAATACCTAAATCTGAGGAGTATAAAGGTCACAGGCAACATCATCGACAGGAATAAGTTGTCCCCTAATTGGAACGGACCATTCATACTTTCAACAATTCTCCAAAACGGTGCATATAAACTATGTACTTAGAAAAAAAAAATTTCTCAAAGATATAAAACATCGTCCACTTTAAAAAATACTATCAATAAACTTCTACAAGATAGAAGTAAATTCTAAACATAACATATGTGATACTTGTATGATATACCCATATCAATAAAATGACTTTATATTTGTTGCATGTTTTTTTAATTATATGTTTTCATGTTATTGCGTAAAAACAAATAACTCAAACAGGCCCTAAGTTCGATGAAACCCTCACCTATTGAATCGACCTACTAAAAGTACGGTTAAAATCTCAGTCAAAATAGCTGAGCGACCCAAATGAGGTCGGACTCAAACTATCGTATTAAGGCTTAGGGGCTTGCAAACAAAAGTCTAATCCCCTCTAAAAAGGTCAAAACAAAAGAAAACTTACATAACTTTTTTAACGTGCGTGCAACAATATCATACCACGGGAGAGAGCACCATTAGTCAAAAATATCAACGGACTAGGGCCTAAAGTATGAGTGCAATGACATCCTCTCATAGGAACGAATACTATCAGTTAAATGCAATTGATGAACTAGGCTTTGACAAAACTCAATGACTATAGCAACCACATCTAGTCTGCTAGAAAGAAGCTTTCCTAGTATAAGAGCTACGACGTCCTTCCATAGGAAAGAGTACCATCAAATAAAAAGAATGCTACGATGTCCTCTCATAGGAAAACATACCATCAAACAAAAAGAATGTCATGACATCCTCTTATGAGACTAAGCATTATCAAATAAATAAGTTCAATTGACTAGAATCTAACCAAGCTCGGCAACAATGGCAATCATGCCTAGTCGGCAAATAAAGAACATGTTGAACAAAAGATTCAACATTCAAAAAGAAGAATATCGGTAATAATGACCGAAAAAATCAAACTGATTTATTAATAACTGAATATTTACAATATGAAGACCCAAAACTTTTAAAAAGAAGGTACAATGATACTGTCATCTGTATATACTTGAACATTATGACTATCCTAAGGTTGGGAGTCCCCGGAGATCATGGCGACAGATCCCCACCCATCTTCGAGAAATCCTTAAGGTCTAAACGGCGAAAAGATCTGAAATTTTTCAAATTAAGATAGCCAAGAAGAAAGTCGGGAGCAACCAAGGACATGATCCTCCTACAGGAATTGAATCCATCATGAAATCTATCATCAAAAGCAGGTCTAACTTCTTTCAGCCGAAGATGTATCCTCCACTTCCCTTTGAGTTAAGTACACTTAATGTGAATATCAGCAAATTGATGCACAGCCTCCTAAAGATTATCCTCGAGTGAGATGATCCAATCTAAGTCCAAAGATCTTTCATCTGAGAGCTATTGGGATCTTGCCGGCTACTCGAACAACTCTTTGTCTAGGAAAGCTGCTCGATCTTGACTCTATTGGGCTTCAACTATGACAGCATCAACCCAGATTCCCATCTCTTTAAGTGCAGTAGGGTCGAAAAATGTTTGAGACAGATGAAAGATCACAACATCTCATTGGTACAACGCATCTGCGATCAAACGGACCAGTTCTTATGATTGTCATACAAAGCAAAACGATTGCTCAAAAATGACAATGACAAAAAGAATATTTAAAGACGAAAGATTCCATAAGTCATATCTCAAAGGAAAGCGGTCTCTCCTGAAAAGATGGATTAGGAGAAGCTCCGGGCCCAAAAACAGATGGAGACCTCCAGGACAGAAAAGACAAAGCGTGATATTAGAGAGAAACCTTAAACCCACTTTAAAACAATTCACACAAAACTTAATTGTATTTATACATAACGAATAATTTTTTAAGAAAATCAAACCGTGAGACATATTGAAACTTCACTTTAAAACATTATTTAATTCATCAAATGATTCTCAAGGCGAGTCTTAGGGACATGAGCATAATAGCATGGATGAGTCTCATGCCTCGATAAATGGCATACTCAACAATCATAATTTAAATATCATATTTCATGATATTACCATTGATTTTTCAATTTTTTAGTCAAAAAATAAAAATAACTATACTCGGTCATTTTCTCCGTGATAGTAACCAATCATAAGATATTTTGATAAAAAACTATCTATATAAATATGATATTTTATTTTGGATTTCTAAATCTAATACTCGAAATATACACCATCATTGAAGAGTATTAAGATTTCGAAGATTCAAACACGTGGAGATTTTATGAAAATTCGAGTTGTTGTAGCTGACTTCAATGATGAAGAAAAGTTCATTTTCAATTCTTAATCTATTTTCCGCATTTGATCTTTATGCGATGAATATCTAATATAAAAGATCGATTTTAATCTAACAATTGCCACCTGATTTATCAGTGTTGCTAGCGTCTATTCAGTCTGAGACACTTAGCTGGCTTCTTATCCGGGCAGTCCACTCCTCAAGTACAACATACGGTATCCCCTCAAATTGAATTTCGTATTTTACAAAAATACGCCATTCCTATTCTAACACGTGTCCCATAAGTGGAAAATATTTAAAATATTTTTAAATAATTTTAAAATATTATAGCATAAAAAAGCAATAATTGTGAATATTATCATATAATATTTCAAAATTAAATCTCTGTTATTGACTTCTTATCGGTCCAAAATATCATTAACGGCGCAATTGTACAAAAAAATTATTGATTAATACTATCATAAACCACTACAATAGTGATAGCAATTTAGCCTCAATCATCTTTATATGATTTTTGTTGGGAATTACTCCTGTGTGAAAGTCATTGTAACCGGGAGATTTAGAGGGAGCACATGTGTACTACTTTAAGTAGAAAGAATTTCGATCAACATAGTTGATCAGAACATTCTGGACGGTTAACCTCTGCCGTTCAATATGTTGATCGGTAAAAGTGGTGAAACGACTTTCTCTACTAAAGAATCGGGACGGACTATTTTGACCGGTCAACAGTGTGATTGACTAGCCAAAATGAGATAACGGTCTAACATAGTTGACCGACTGAATTTAAAATATTTGAATAACTGTCATATCCCAAAAGGTGTACAATTGACCTACCCGATTAGATAGATGGTAGGCATCATTCATGGGATTCTAAATTCTGATCGGTTTATAAGAGCAGGCATGCATTGCCTGCTGTAGGATAGGGCGTGCACATGCACACATGCATACTTTGAAAGTTGAGCACCAACTACCAGTTGGGCTATGGTGGGGGACGTATGTATATATGTGTATATATGCACACAAAAAAGGTGTGAGGTAATAGTAAGAAAAAAATAGATGAAAGAAGTGAAAAGAGAGCAGTGGGTGAAAACAACAGTGTTGTTTACCTTGTTCTATTCATGTTTTTGCCTCCTACAGTTTGTGTAATCAATTTCTCATGCCTAGTAATTTTTGTGAATTTGGTGTCCTGCAGTTCTTCTCTTATTTCAGAATGATTTTTTTACGTAAAATATTTAGTATTTATTTCTCTTCTCTTGCCTCTACTTCACATTGTCTGTGTGCTTTTATCAGTCAGCCGTCCATTTCGACCAACGGCGATTATTTCTGTATACTTGTCAGTAGGCTGCCCATTGTCCGCCAACAATTTTGTATAAATAACAATTAAAACAATTAAATATTTAGAATAATCAATAGGTCACCTTATTAGGTGGGTCACCGCTCCTTACTTGCACCCACTCACCACTCATTAATTTAACGGATTTATATTTTTATTATAATAAAAATAAAATTTTATATATAACTGGGTATAAACAGCTACATAAATTTATTTTTTTATTTTACTATATTTTATCTAATTTTCTTTAGCCGTAAAATTAGTTAAATTATTTTATCATATAACTGAAAAATTTTGATTAGTTCAGTAAACTCAACCGAAAAGTCGGCCCACAAATAAAACCTAATAAAAAGTCACCCACGTCATGACCCGAGATGGCCTGTCTCGGGAGAAAGACTATAAACAAGATGGCCGAAATAATGGCTCGTCAATTTGTTGTTATATAAAAAACAATCCTTTGTAACTAGTTAGGGGAGATAATGGCAAATCGATTATGACTGTTCACGGGCTTACTTTCATTCTAGGAGGGACCTAAATCTAGAGAAGGGACCTAAATTCAGATAAAAGAGGCCTAAATCCAAAGAAAGGAGGCCTAAAACATGAAAAACAAGCCCTCATTGTAGGAGGCCATTCCTCATCTCAGGAGACCAATCTTACCCTTCGTCTAGAAAGTATCACCTAAGGAATTTAACCCTCCATCCCCTAAGACCATCCAGAAGACTTATAAGTTGCCCTTCGTCAAGAAAGCTCACCTTTCATATCTCTAAATCACCCTTCAACCGGGTGCTTTTTCAAATCGTTCCTCAGTCAGGCGTACCTCTAAATCACCCTCTGTTGAACGCACCTAAACGCTCAATCCACTATTATATACATCCACATATCTTACATTGTCACATTTTTCTATTTTATTGGAAAGATTTTTAATTTGAGTGTCGGAGGATATATGGTGGGAGTAATTTTTATCGTCTTCTAATCTCTTATTTTTAATTGTATTACACAGGGTTCAAATTCAAAGAAATGAGAATTGGATTAGCTTCAATTTGACCCAACGTGAAGGATTGAGTGACTCCCTAATCTGAACAACTCGAATTCAATGATGCAATAATTTTAAAAATATATCTATTTATAATATTTTAATAATTATAATTAATAAATATTTATTCATATCTCTTTCATTTAACATATGCCTTAAATATTTAATTATATTAATTTTTTTCTTATCATATATTCTATAAGTCTAAAATATAAAAGCTCAAATTTGTCCACCCCTATGGTACAGCTGTATCTTTTAATTTTTAATTTTTATTAATAAAAATAACAGCCACCCCTAAAAATTGGATTATAATTTTGTGGATATTATTTTTAATAAAAAAAATATGAAAATAAGAAGCAAATAAATAGAATATTAAGGCTTTGAAGTATGGCCCACACGGCCACAAGCAGGGGAATGATGCTTCCCTTTTTCAAGACTACATTATTTAGAGGGATCATGGCCTTAGATTCAAAGGGATAACGTGCACCGTTAAGGAGTAGTTGAGATGACGTGCGCTGCCGTTTTAGCCAATTAATAATCCATACGCCTCGTTTTTTTCAAGTGCACCAACCCCACCAAAGAATATAGCGATACTATCCATACGATCCACTTAAAATAAAATTATCCTATAATCTATTTCTTTATATACAAAAATAATTAAATTTTAAAAAAATAAAAAATAAAATTTATATTAAAAGAGTGAATTATAAAATAATTATAAATAAGTAATATTAATTATATATGTTAATGCGTACCTGGATTCGACTTCGAACAGATTCGGATTCTTCTTGGATGATTCGGTCCGGCTCCGTTCGCCGAGTGCGGGTCCTGCACACCACTAAAATGAACAAGTGATCAGCATTATCGGCGGAAAGTTATCCCACCAAAAATACTCCGACGCTCAAGTCAGTAAGACAAATCTTTGAAGAAAGAAACTGAAAAGCTATTGAGCTGAATGAGGGGGACGAGGAGTGTGAAGATCCAGATGTAAGAGATATGCGAGGCCTTTCTTGTATCTGGATGGTGGGAAGGCGTAAACAGCCGTAAGGCTCGCTTGTTGCCTTAGAAATGGTTTGAGGTTCTAAGAGCTTCTCGCCACAGCAGGCAAGAGGGAGCTCGTTTTAGAACACATAGGATCTTTTATGTAATTCGATCGATATCACTCAGTAGGCGTGTATCGAGGGCTTGAAGGAAGGCTTGAATGATAGCCTGAATGTAAGTGTCAATGAAGGCGTCAATCAGAACGTGGATCAAAAGTCCACCTAGAACGAGGGTTCTAGGGTTTATTTATAGTCGAGAGGGTGATTCACCTTCTTTGGAAGGTGGGATCCCCTATCCCCACCTTGGCTGGCTTGCCTTCTGGAGCAGACGCGAGTTGCCAAGGTAGGCATGACAGTTTCCTTGTGCGGCGGCCAATAGCTTTCCAAGTTCGCTTCCTTCCTTCTCAACATGTTACCGTTGGAGTGCCTTGACGGGTAAGATTCTGGGAAGATCTGGCGACTTCCTTATTTGAAAGGCGCCAATCTTGTCAATATCCTCTTAGAATCGTGGAAGACGCGTGGAAAACTGTGGTTGGCCGTGGGATGAGTCGTGGGCCCAAACGGAGTTGGCCCATCACTGTAAAAAGGCGTTATTCGGGCCCAATATGCAGGGCGCAGACGATCAACGCCTGAGTTGACCGTCAGCGTGTTGGCCGCTCTCGCAAAGGATGAAAGAAGAGCGACTGGCGGCCCACTGATGGGCTGTGGGCCATAGTGAAATGGGCCTATCACTGTGAAAAGCTTCTAAAGGCCCAATTTGGCTTCACACGACGGTCAACATCGAGTTGACCGCCTGCGAGCAAGTTGGCCGCCAAGACGGTCAACGTCCGCATTAACCGTTTCGATTTTGGACTTTTCAATTTCTGGGCCCGTCTCCTTTAGTGGGCCGTAAGAACGTTGATCGTCCTTCTTAATCTTCCGTTGACTTTTCTTTGGGTCAGCCCATTACTGATGTACCCATCAATATTTATTAGGAAGATAAATATATTTGACAGAGTTGACAAATATCTCTTCTCTTAATTTTTCTCTTTGAAGCAAATAATAAAAAAAAAATTACTCTTTTGCATTTTTTTGAAAGTTTTTTTTTTAAAAAATCAAACATGCCTTTTATATCTAATAATGGGAAGGGTAATATCGACAACTCACGCGGAAGCTGTCTGAAGGGAGCGCTCTCCCTTCGGCGGCTATATAGCAGTGCGCAAAGTAGGGTTTTCGTTCAGTTGCCTTCGAGAGAACTTGGCGGTCAAGGTGACTAACGATATCGCATCCGAGTTCCGTTGCGGGCACAGAATAATCTGAATCTCAAGTCCTTTCTTCTATTCAACGATGCAGCATCTTCACACGATGATGCATAGAAAGGTCTTTAGACATTTTTCTTTCCCGGCTTTTCGATCTTACACCTAATTAATAAATTCGCCATTTGAATCTTCTTCGTTGTTTTTTTTTCCGGCTTGAAATTCGTTTCTTTTTTTTGTTTTCTCACTGTAAATTTGGTTTTAATGGCCGATCCAATGGGTTCTCGGCTAGAATTTCTCTGATTGTGTGAGAACTCAATTTCACCCGGCCTAGATCTCATCGTCGGGGCAGCCTCAAGAATTCTCACGTACTGTTTCCTCTCGTGTTGATTCAGGGAATACTGCCCTAAATTTTCAGGTTCAATTTCCCTCTCATTTCCCCTTGCTTGTTTCATTTGATACCCTAAGCTTCGAACAGAATTACTTTTCGCTATAAAATCACTAAATTATAATCTTGTATTTATAAATAAATTGTTAAAAAACCCATTAATCTATCTGTTATTATTTGATTTACGTGCATAAATCAAATTTAGCTTTTTATAATTTTACTTAATATTATATTAAATAAATAAATAACTATGTAATATTAAGTCTTACGTTCTTTTTTTTTGTGATAAACTAGATAAGTAAATTTACACACTTTACTTTCAGTTAATTATAAAATAAACTGTATAATTTATGAATATAAAATTTATAAATTATATTTTTCGGCATGTATGATGTAAAATTATAAACATTTATTTATTTTTTTCTGCGTGACTAACAGGATTTATTATTATTATTATTATTATTATTATTATTACTGCTTTTCATAGTTATTTCCAAAGTTTGGATTAAAATATAAGATTTCAATTGGATAAAATACACTTAGAGATATTTATAATTTTTTTATGTTTTTTATTGTCATATTATTATCTACTGATGAAAAGCAATATATTTTAAAATTTGTTAATTTTATATAAATTTATTTAGTTTTATGTATTAAAACGACAAGCCAAACACATTATTATTATTTTACTCATATTGATAGATCCAGCAATCCATAGGTCGATCTAGAATTCAACCTGTTGAAGAAACAAAAATTCAGATAAATACCCTTTGAATCCAAGATTTAGAAAATATTGATAATGATTCTAGTAGTTCAACATGATACTGTCCAGTAAAAAATGGACAATTAGGACAAACTAGTGGACTGTCTAGATAGCTACAGCTCTAATTCAGCTACTAACAATCTTTACAGTTGAGCGACTGATTGCAAGCATTTGTGTCCAGAATAATGCCCCCATGATCGAATCTGTTTCAATTGTACTTCTAAATAGGTGGCTCCCTGATTCGTTCAATAATTCGAATCCAAATATGCATCATGTATAAATAGAATTTGGATTCTAAACTCTAAAATTTCTGAAAGTTTTTAACCCATGATTTGTCAAAAAAATCCAACAATTACTTTTATAAATTTTAATTTTTATCAACTATATTTTCTATAATAAAAGATATGCGTCAATAATTCAACATTTGGGTAGGACAATCGATAATTGCAATGAGCTATTTATAATCTCATTTTTCTAAAGGCTCGTCAAAATTATAATATCTGATTTTTATTTATGATTTATAATGTTATTGATATAATTTTGAATTAATTTAAGAGATATTTGTATAATAAAAATTTGAGAAAAAAATTAAACTATTTAGAATCAAACACTCCACTTGATGGGTGCTTGTTTCTATATCTGTATGTGTTTGAGGCAATAGTTGTGATGGGTGTAGTTATAGATGAGCGAGTCTGAAAACTAGCCCACTAAAGAGGAAATGGCTTGGGAATAGGTGGTCCACAATGCAGCCTTATGAGCTCAAGAGTCGAGCAGGGATGCAATCTGCTGTGATGGATTGACCTAAAAACGCCTGGCGAGAAATGGACAATTATGGCTGATCCATGGGGATTCCTCCTGCTCACCAATTGGCAAGCGGCACAACTCAGCTCGGGAACAACACTTTGCATAACCTTTTAGGATCGCAAATCTCCCCTAAAACAACAGTCACAGTTCAATAAATATTCAGAAAATCATCCCTGATTACGCATCACTCCCAAAATGGTAACTATAACTCAGCAAATCTTCTCAGAGGGATATTGCCATCCAGCGGATTCCGTGATCGCCCCAATAAAGGAAGGAATATCTCTAAGTAGTCACAGTTGCCGTACTCGCCTAGCACGCGATTATTGAGACAACTTAGAGAATCGCCGGAGCGAACGATAACTAGTCTTGGTGCCTAAGTAAGGCCAAACCGGTTCCAATATTATAAATATCTATTCTCTTATGTAGGATGGGCAAAGCATTACTTACCCTCAAGATTCCTCAAAAGATTAAAGCCTTTTTTCCCGCTCTTTAGTCACTCATCCCTTGAGTGCACCCTCACCCGCACTCGTTGGATCACCATCCTCCGACCAACACTCCATCCCCTCACCCGTGCATTAGTATCATTTACATTCGCCATCTTTTTCAAATGCGTTGAAATGTTATTAACTTGAGTGTCAAATGATATATTGGGGAGCGAGTTCCGACAATCTTCTAACATCTTATTTATTCATTGTATTGCACAGGACTTTGATTAGTAAAGACGAAAATCGGATCCACTTTAATTCGACCCGTCGTGAAAAATCAGGTGGTTTCCTAATCTGTACAACCCATATCCAAAGACGCATCGAGTCGTGTTTTTTATGTGCACTTTTGAGACGCTCATACATTTTTTTTTTATTATAACATGTACGCCCGATGTACATATTTTACTATTTTTTGTTTATTTATTTTATTTTATAGATATATATTTGTTATTATATATATTTATATATACTTGTTGAATTTCAAGTTTATGATTTTGTCATATTTTCTATCATTTTAGCTTATAGAGTTATAGACTTATATAAGATTTAAACGGATAAGACTTGGATATTTAGTTTAGCTATATTTTATATTTAGATTTATATTTGAGTTTATTATATATTCGATTATTATGATTTGTATAATTTAGGGCTTGGTTTGAAATTATTGTTCGGTTTGTTTATTTTTTATTTATATAGTTTTAAATATTTGTTGCGTTCTTTTTTCACCAATAGTTCTAGATTTGAGTAAGTTGTTATATATTTTGTCAAAAAATTAGATATAATAACCTCGGTTAGATTTTGCATCTGCTGTTATTTGTGGCTCTTATGCTGTTTAGGTCTTGAGCACGTCTGTTTGAATTTTAAAATTATTTAAGATTTTTAATTATTTATAAATTATTATTAAAAAATTTTTTATTATTTATTATTATCAAAAATATTA
>JAOVVI020015219.1:0-11253 GCA_028571085.2 Nepenthes alata | reverse complement strand
AAAAAAAGTAGAAATAAACATAAGCATAACAAATTACAAATGGAAGATAAAGAAGGTAGAAAGAGGGAAGAAATTTAACATGGTTGAATCCCTAAAAGGTATGGATGGCATTCATAAACCAAGTCAGCATGCAAAACTAATCTGGTTAAGGCAAGGGATAATAAGAAGAATATACATACGCTTAAAAAAACTTTGGAATGACGTAGAAAGTGTAAAGGATCTAAAGATGCTTTAACCTTGAAAATATGTCACTCTGAACTGAGGGGGATAGCATAAATGAAAACACAGGTGGATTTACAGTTTTTTGTGATGCAATAAGTATGTAAGACATAATAGCTGGAATAACAAATATAATAAGAGGAGAGTGTATCACTAACAATAAGCACTGCCAAAAATGAGTTATCCTTTCTGGTTGAAATAAGTATTCACACGCAAAACGTGTTAGAGATAAATAAGATATTGAAGACCCAGGATCCAGCAATAATATTCCATTGTCACTAAAATGATAACCGCATGATTTATCTCAGTATTGAGAGAGATTAAAAGACACAATGAGTCCTTATATAGAAATTGGTTGCACAGTCACTAATATGCAAACTACTTAGTCATTTTTCCCAAGAATGATGATGGTAAATAAGAGAGCTAGAAACAGAAAGAGTCATAGATGCAAATCAACTGCATAACTCCCAATTCAGAAAACAAATATGACTAAAAGAATCTGCTTTCAGATCTAGAGGAGGCAATACCAACGCACTTGAAAGGCAATCTGGTGAACAAAGATAAGGTAAACCCTTGCTACTATAGTTTGACAATTTGACAACAGAAAATGAGGAAGAACCATATACAGCCAAGAGAGGCAAAAGCCTCATTTGAGGCATAGCATACTCAGATCTTTTCAAACTAAACTCTTTAAGCTGGACAAACAGTGAGAAACCACCAAAAGCAATATATCACACAAGACAATGTCAAAATCACTTGCGCATTTCACTTAACCAAATAACAGGCAAATAGCTTCTTTGTTGTTACATAAAAACTACAACCTACTAGCAAAAAAAATGTAATTTTGTAGGCTTAGACAAGTAATCTTTTACTTTTACATGCACTTGTTAAGCAACACCATCACATAGAAAGGGGAACCTACAGGAAAAAGAATCTTCCACATAAAACATGAGTAGACAGTAAGCTATTGAAATGTGGTAATCAAAAATCCAGTTAAGCAACAATCCTAGCTATGGAAAATATAAGTACATTTGAATATCATAAGCTTCGGGCATAAGCATCACAAATCTTTCATTGCACTCTGTGACAAAATGGGGAACAAGAAAGGCAGATCCATGTGAATCACGAAAGAGACATCTCAATGAAGTGCTACGCCAAGTCTACATATTATACAGAAAGAAAAAAGGAAAATGACAATATAAAGAAACATAGTTTACATCGGAAGTGACATACAATCTGGAACATCCCAAGCATCCCAGGAATGCTTGCAGCCTGAACAGGTCTAGGCTTCACTATCTGCATGTGAAGCAATTATCAATTCACACAAGTGTCAAACTAAAATGTATGAAGACTTGGACAATATCCACTATTGTAAGAATTGTTTTGGATAGATTGGGTCCGTCATGATAGACCAACCCAACCTGATCCATGACCACTTAACTAAAATGGAAGTCAATTTCATAACCAAATTTTCCAACTACCTCTGCCCACTCGCAACAACTTCCTTCCCCACCACCACTATTATCTCACCACTTCCTCCAACCTCATGGTGGATGCCTGGAGATTACCCACTCCTTCTCCCTCATGATGTAATCCAGTGTTACTTATAGAGGGTTCTGTTTCTAAGGCCTAGTGTCCCGTTTTGGATGGTTGTAGAGAAATGAATTGATATAATAATAGGACACAATAAAGTAACATAACAGTGAGGAGAGAGAAATATATGTGGGCTCAATTGTTTTCTATTCAATTATTCAAACCTAGTGTTTTTGAGTTGTGGAGAGTGGGTGTTTCATTGTAATTATACCCCAGACCTAAACCAAGTCATTGCATTCCTGATCCTGAAATTTCTGATGTGGATTTTGGTCATAAACAAGTTTACCTAATTTTCTGTATTATGGCCAATATTAATCGTCAACTATAAACTACAATATACATAAACTGCAAAAAAAAAAACAAAAAAATACAAATACTGAATGTACCTTGCCAGTTTTGATTGGAACAATATCGTCCATAGTCAATGGCTCCCCTGTTATTGGGCATTTGCCATACTCCTTCGAAAAGAAACAACCTCAAGTGTAGTCAGTTACCAAGCAGAACATCAAAAAAAGCAGAAACCTTCTAATACGAAGGAAACATCGAGGACTTCAACAGAAAGATAATATTTTAAGACAATATATAAATCACACCAACAATTACATGAGTTATAAAGTCCAGTTTTTTTATTATAACCAAAAACAAGAAATTTGCAATTTAAACTTTCTACTGCTACACAACTTTCCATAAACTCAAAATCAATATGGTCCGTGAAATACACAAAAGCTGCGTTCAGAAAATTGTTTTTGTTAATTTAATCTATTTTTTTTCTTTTCTGTTCTATTGATAAGTTTCAAAAAAGTGAAGCAGAAACCCTAGTATGTGGGGAGAAAAATAGGTATACCGCAATGTGGCGTTCGATTAATCGCTTCTCGTACAGAAGTCCAGACTTCTTCGAAATCACTGGCTGTTCCGGCACATCTCCGGAGACTGTAGCAACATATAACGCAAAAGGCATCAAACAACATAAAAACACCCAGTAAAAAGAACACACACACACACACACAGAGAGTTACTTGAGCAGTTCATTGTGGCCAAAATCTACTGTTTTTATTTCCGAAGCTCCTGATTTTGGAAGCGCGGCACAGCAAAGGCTGCTCCGGAATGCCGCTGCTGGAAGCAGGAGAAGAAAACGAGAGGGAGGTGTGGAGAACCTGGCGTGCCAGAATCAAAACCTTGAAATTGTGGGGCTGGCTATTGCCTCACTACAATAACAACACGGGGACGACAATTGACATGGGCTGTTAACTAGGTTAGGAAGGTGCCGTGCTGGGCCTGAGAACGGAGACCAATTGGGCCGTTGCAGGAGATATCTTCACATAAAGATTATTAAAAACTTAAAATAAAATAAAAAGTATATCTACATTTAATAATTTCAGTACAGATAAGTGTAAAAATAATATTATTCTCTTCAGATATAATATATACCTCGTATCAAGTCTTAATATTAATTTTATATTATCTATAAAATAATATTAAATTATATTTGGTTCACATAATTAGATTCTAAATTTTAAAATTTAATTTATAAGTTTATATATATTTCATTTATAATGCTCGACTTTACAGAGTTAATGCATCTCAATGATCTAAATTATTGTACGAATTAATAAGCTACCTTGACACGCGCAGGTGTTCGAAACAAGTCAGGTCTTTCATAATTCAAAATCTGGATCCCCAGCTCCACAACAAGACAAATAATAGATAAAAGATATACAGGATTCACTTCCCGATATATCATCCGACGCTCAATTTAAAAATTTTTTTACTCATAATAAAAATATATAAAGAAATATGTGTAATAATATAAAGTGGATGGGGATGAGTAATTGTTTGGAGGGTAATGCTCTGTTTGGTACATTCAACTAATGGAGTGGCTTTGATTTATTCACTCGATTAGTTGAGTGTGTGACTTTGAAAATTATACACTTAACTTGTAAAGGGTTTTACTTTTTACCTAATGCAATTATGATTAGATGTAGTTTTCTCACTATCGTTGTTTGACTTCGTCCTCTTTTTTTTGTGGAGGAGAGTTTGATTATATAGTGAGAAGCGACATTTGGTTGACAAATCTTTGAATCAATGTGTAAAACTGGTGCCACTTTGGTGGTAAGATGCATAACATGTATGTGTAACACCCACCTTTATTTAATGGCTGAATTGCCTACCTTTTAACTGTTGGGATCATCACAACCACTACCTGAAGCACTTCATTTAGCACTTTATTATAATCCTTAAGTGCTTGGCAATTCGGGTTATATCCCTTGATTCAACCGTTGTGCCTTTTACACCATGGGTGCAGAAGCATCTTTTACTGGACCGTCATTACTTGGGTTTCTTATACTTTCGTGTACTGAATTTGGCCCGATCAGATTCTCGCTATACTCATCACTGGCTCCCCATATTGTGAGGTTTAAATTTCAACTTCTGGCATATTTTTTATGGGACCCTAATTGCAAATTCTTCATACATATTCCTTCCCCAAATATTCTATCGATTTGGGGTCTTACTTGATAGGATTTGATACTCTACTATCAATGCTGAGTTACATTATATTCTCAAATTGAATGCCCGCTAATCACTCTTATCGGCTATAAATGACGATTCTCTATTTATTTTGCATCATGGAGCATCATTTGCCTACCAAATGATATGACTACTCAATGCTAGCATTGAGCCTTCGTTGCCACAAGTCAAAGCTAGTGGAAGTTTTGCCCCAACACTTGAAGTCGAGATCCGAATATATACTTGAAGTCTGCATTGATTACCCATTTTATATTAAAAACTGCCTTAGTTTTCTTCTTTTATGTCCACCCCAAAACCAAACAATTGTTGTTGCGATAGGTCATGCCATGAGAATGCTTCCATAATCACGACATGGGCGACTATGACAAGTTTTGACAGACAGCTTTTTTCTCTCCCTCCCCATGTGAAATAAGTAGTTCTTATTTGAAATAAATAGTTCTTAGACTACTGCTACTGCTTCTTTATGGGGAGAGGGCTTTTCTTTTATTTATTTATTTATTTTTTGTGCCTGTCCCAAGGCTAGCCCATATGTTGTAATGGTGCCCTCTATTTTGCTGGTCCTCGTGGAGGTGTTCGAGACGCATATTGTTGAGTTAGATTGGTGTCTTTCTTTCTCTTGTCGGATCGCTGCTTCATGTCCTCTTTATCTCCTTTCGATTTGTACTTTTATTATTGTAAGCTTGCACATTATAAAAGAAATTAATGAATGAAATTACCCAAATGTTGTTTACTTTTATGCATGGCTCGAATATTCTTATATGCTCTTATGCTTGAATATTATTTTTCATTGTTTAATTTCTAATAATTTGATAATTCATACCACTAACAACTTGATCTTTTAAAAATTCGATGTGTAATAATTTACTTCGAATGCTCTATTTACACATTTGTAAATCAGTCGAATCGATCTCGAATGGCATTAGGGTTGCTTGCCACTAGTCTATCGCTTTGGGAAACGATATGTCAGGGTATCATAACTATGCTGTGCTGTAGATATGTTGATTTGGGAGTCAGAGCTACCAGCTATCTGCCAGTCATGCTAGGTGGCGTTGCATCAAGCCATCATTACTGTTACAACAAATAGATGGGCCGCAACACACTCTCGTGTGGGCATATGTCTTAGCCATTATGGTAACGTGGCTCTTCAATACTCTTAAATGGTGTTGTTTCTAGGACAACATTTTGATTATTTAAACTCAGGCGCTCCTTTGTTTCTACACTTCTTTACCTTTCGTATCGCTCTTCTTTAATTTACTCTTTTCTTCTCACCTCCAAGGCTTCTCAAGTAACTTCTCAAAGCATCACTGTAATCTGATCCATCCACACTTGCAATGATGTGGATGGTATTTATGAGAAGTATAATATTTCTATTGTTGTTCCATATATAATGCCTCAACCCGATGATAGAGCCTGCCCTCCTCAGCTCGACTTCATTACCATTTACGATGCTTATTGAAGGAAGGCATTTATATTTTGTAAAAGAGTTGTATGAGATTCCGGAGGCTCTTTAGATTTCGGTAGCATTCCTTCAGCTAAATACTCTAAAATACTTGATTTCTTTTTGTGTCTTCTTTTACTATAAGAAACTTCTCTTGGATACTCGGGCCATCAAGGTGGTCTTCCGATTTAACCAGGAGGTTAAATGGAATTCATTTACCCTCTATAAGAAGTACAAAATAAGTGGAGGTAACCCAAAATCAATAAGGGTTTCGAAGGACCAATATTTTTACATTGCGATCCCTACCAACTTGACTCTCTCCAATAAATGGGGGAAAGTGAATTCTACCAACTTTAGAGATATCCTAGAGAGTGCTTCTCTCTCTGAAAGACGAGTACGTGGTTGACCCAAAAGGTGTTCGCTAATGTCAACTTGGAGGTCGAAATGGAAGGAGAAGATGCCACCGTCATGCCATTTTGCTGGCCCAAGTGGAAGCCAAGAGCACTTTTCATGCAGGACTCCCTTAAAAGGGTGACCGGTAGGACAGATCCTCTCTCATTTTTCTTGACTCGATTATGATTGAGCATCGAATAATGTTGTGACGTGATGATCGTGTCGCACATCGATGTGTCATCTTGGAAGCCAAGTTCTATTCATTCTTCTCTAGTTCATCCACTTTTTGAAAAGACAATCGGATTTGTTCAAGGCGTTGAGGCTTCATTACCCACTGCCTTGAGAATAAATGACCCCTGGTCGGCAGATCGAATGAGCTAATCGATGCTCCATTTGTGGCCAAGTATGGGATCCCAATTTGGGTTAACTTGTCGCCCGATGAGCATATCTCCATCCCTCCTGTTGTTTTTGTTGAGGAGTCTATTTATAATGATCAGACGATAGAAGAATTCGATAATCTAGAGGCTACAGATGTGGAGAAGATCCCTTGCACTGACACTTCGGCAGCTAAGCACTTGGAGGATTCAGGTATTTTTTTCACCTCCTCTTGGGTTTGAGGTCCCTCTCCAGTGTCACGCATTTTCTATGCCGGGGGTCTCTATTTGATTCTAAGTTTGGAATTTCTTCCAGTCCATTTTTTCTTGAGAGATCATTTCCCGTTAAGGTATCATTTATGGAATTCCTCGTTTTCTGATTGCACATTTGTTGTCTTCTCTTGTGAATGACCATTTTGCTTTGCAATCACAAGAATTGGTTCGTTTGATTGCGGATGGGCTGTACCAATGAGAGCTGAATTTTTTGTTTGTCTCAAATATTGCTGATCTTGCTACTCTCAGGGAGATGAAGATCCAAGTTGATGTTTCCATTGCTGAAGCGCCATAGAGTCGAGACTAAGTCGCTTTCCTCAACAAAGAGATATCTAAATGGCAGGCAAGATCCAAAGAGCTCTCAGATGAAATATCTTTAGCCCTAGAACGGATCGCCACATTTGAGGACAAACTCCAAGATGTTGAGTAGTAATTTGCCAATCTTCAAATCAAGTATGCTTGACTCGCAAGAGAGTTGAGGACACGTCTCCGTTTGGAAGAGGTTGGACCTCCTCTGGATGACAAATTTTGAGAGGGGTTTCACCGCTGTAGGCGGATTGTGTCCTTGTTCGCTCCCGATTTTTCTCTTAGCTATCTTAACCAAAGAAATTTCGGAGCACCTCATAATTCAGACTTGAAGGATTTCTCGGAGAGAGGTGGGGATCCATCACCACAGTCTCCAAGGGGCTCCTGGCCTTACGATAGTCGATTCGTTCGAGTGTAGGCAATAGGTAGTGCCATTATACTCTTCTCTTGGATGCTTCTAGTCTCCGTGTTGTAAATATTTATTGGTTTATTAATAAATCACCCAAATCATTTTAATCATTGTCAGTGATATCTTTTTGTATATGTTGAATCTTTTACTCAATATGTGCTTTGTTTTCCAACTAAACGTGGTCGCTATTGTCACTGGGTTTGGTAGGACATATTTGTACGATCGTGCTCAATCCTGCAAGAGGACGTTGCAATAGTCATTTGGTTAGCTGGTGCTCTTCCCTGTGAGAGAACGTCGTTGTACTCTTTTTGTTTGTTAGTGCTCTTTCCAATGAGAAAACGTTGTAGCACGCACATTAGGAAAGCCTTTTTGGCTGACTTGGTTTGGTTGCCTTAGTCGCTGGGTTTTGATGGAGTCTAGTTCATCATTCATACTTAACTAATGGTTCTCGTTCCTGTTAGAGGACGTCGTTATACTTGTGCGTCGAGCTCTAGTATGTCTGTAATATCCCAAATTATTATTCGATTTAATTAGATTTATTTATTATTTTAGGTAATTTGAGTGTGATAAAAATTAATTAAATATTATAAAATTTTGAAGAATATTTGAATTAATTGGGCCAGCGCCCGAAGTGTGCTCGTACGGTCGCTCGAGTTTCAATTTGGTTTTTGAAATAAAAGAAATGAGAATATATATATATATAATTTTAATAATAACAATAACAAATAGAGGGAAGGAGGGCTCGCACGTGGGGAAAAACAGAAGCAGGGAGGAAGAAGGAGAGGAGAGAATATGGTCACCCGTAATTCTGTTCTTGACAAGCATGTTGTCAACATAAACTTCCATATTGCGGCTGATCTATTTTTTAAACATTTTGTTCACCAGTCGCTGGTAGGTGGCTCCCGCATTCTTTAGTCCAAAGGGCATCACTTTATAATAATAAGTTCCCTGGTCCATCATGAACGAGTTATGCTATTCGTCTTCCAGACTCATTCGGATCTGGTTATAGCCTGAATAGACATCCATGAAGTTCAACAGCTCATGTCCGGACGTTGAGTCTACCAGCAGGTCAATTCTGGGTAAAGGAAAGTTGTCATTTAGGCAGGCTTTGTTAACATCGGTAAAATCGACGCATATTCTCCACTTCCCGTTACTTTTCTTAACCAAGACTACGTTGGAGAGCTAATCATGGTATTGAACCTCCCTGATGAATCCAGCATCCAGCAGTTTCTTTACTTCCTCCCAGATGGTGATTAACTTTCCTACTGTGTGGTTTATCCGCTTCTACCTGATGGGTTTTCGATCCAGATCGAGGCCCAGCTTGTTAACCATTACCCAGTCTGAAATTTCAGGCATGTCAGCGGGAGTCCATGCAAAGATGTCAGTATTCCGTCGCAGGAATGTAATCAGTTATTCAGTTAGCGCACCGATGAGTGAGTCGTCGATTCGTACGCACCTTTCTGGATCATTCAAATTCAGTGGGACTAGGTCAGTTGCCTCACCAAACTGTGCCTGCTGTAAAGTTACCTCATCTCGATGGTCAAGTTCTCCTACTATTTTGGTGCTATCGTTAGGAGCGATTTGAGACATGTAGCATGTCCGTCTAGTGACTTGGTCACCCAGTACTTTACCCACACCGTATGGCGTTGGAAAATTCATTTTAAGATGCGGTATTGAAGTGATGGCCCCAAACGCTGTTAGACCAAGAAGGTAAGTGTACGACTTGCCGTTCTCACATACGTTCGAAGGGTGGCTTCTAGTCGGATCGTCCCTTGAACGGGCACCGATTCGTTGTCAAGGCCATATAATGGGCCTTCTACAGATTTTAACTTACTCTTTTATAAACCGAGTTTAAAAAATACATCGAGATAAAGCAAATCACAAAAACTTTCATTATCAATAAATACTCATCTCTTCTGGTAGTCAACGCTACCGTCAAAAATTAGTGCTGATACAACAAGGGGGTATGCAATGGGGGAGACTACATGTGCCAGGTCATCGTCACTACTCTTGCCTTGTCAAGTTATGATCGCAATCGAGAAACTAATGACGTTGTCGGTAGTGCGCTGCTTCTTCCTCCTTGCGTGCTGGTCCCTGTTGTCCGTTGGATTCCTGATCGATCGGGTGGTGATCACATTGACCACTCCTACCGCGACCCGATTTCGTGGTGGAGAGGACCCTGATCCGTCTCCGCCCACGTTTTCAGAGCTCCGACGAGGGCCTTTAACAAACCTGGTGAGGTGGCCCCTTCTGATTAGCTCCTCAATCGCCCGCTGAAGGATCTTGTAGTCCTCTGTAGAGTACCCGAAAGATCGATGGAAATCGTAGTACTTGGTTAGATTTCCTCCCTCCGCCTTCTTAAGGGGTTTTGGCCACTTAAGGAACTTCTCCCCACCGATCTGCATGAGGACGTTTGAGCACGTATCAGTCAAGGGCGTTAGGCTGACAGGCTTGTAGTCCTTGCGCTCTGGTGGCCCAGTCCCGTGGCGCTTTTGGTGGGAGTGATTACCACCGTTGTGTTTCCTCTTTCCTTCACGCAGGAAAGAGCGAGGCTGTTTAGGCTGGTCGGGACGTTTTGCCTCGTTGGTCTCCTCTGTTGCCACATAGGCCCTGGTGATAGTCTTCGCTTCCCAAAAGGTCTATGGGTTCTTATGCGCCAGGTGCCTAAAGAACTCTCCATGCACCAATGCTAAAATGAAACTGCCCAATTTTATTTCCTCTGTGAATTGGGGGATTTGCCTGGCTTCTGCCATGAAGCGATCTAGAAACCTCCGTGGGTTTTCTCCATGCTTCGGCTTAATATGCGACAGATGCCATGGCTGTTTTCCTCCCTGCGGCTGGAGGCATACTGAGAGAAGAAAAGAGCCGCAAGCACCTGAAAGCTTCGGATTGAGTCTGAGGGGAGATGATGGAACCAAATGCGTGCGTCCCCTTTTAGAGTTAGGGGAAGCAGCGACACGTGGTAGCGTCGTCCAACCCTTGTAGATCCAGGTGGGTGCGGAAGTGAGCGAGATGATCGACTGGATCTGCACTCCCATCGTAAAAATCAAGGGCTGGCATTTTAAACTTCGCTGACATGGGATGATTCAAGATCTCCACCGTGACGGGAGATCTGTCGAAGTTGGCTGTGCGCTCATCATCTTTGAAGACGCGGTTCCATATATTCTCCAGCCTCGGATCTACTGGAACGACAATAGTAGATCTTTTTGAGTTGCGGTATGCTCTCAGCTCCGTTTTCTCCTTGGCTTGTCCTGTAGCCGGGTGGCTGCTATCTTTGGCTAATCTTGCAGCTCAGGAGGCTCCCTCCTGAGCCTGGGGCCTAGATTCCATTTAGGAGTACCTAGGGTTCCTTCATTCCGGACTTTCTTCCGGAGTAGAGCTGGTTCCTCGTTCCTCACGCCTTAAACGGCTTTAGGCATGTGAGGATACTGGCGCAGGAGCACTAGTTAATCTTCCGGTCCGTCCGGCCGGAACTTTCTTTCTTTGGCCTCCTCGTCTGGATGTCGATACTCGGGCCACCGTCGGTGCAGCCCCCAGCTGCGCTTGTTCCTGGCAGGTGCAAAGTATCTGGAGCATCCTGTTTGTATTGTGCATGTGCTCCACCACGTTTTGGAAAAAAATGCCAAAATTCCACCGGCTACCCCGTTGACCACAACGCCAATGGCGTGGTCTTGGTTTGGTGAGACTACGTCTCGGGCTGGCTTGCTTGCTTGCGCCCTTGT
>JAOVVI020015218.1:0-11253 GCA_028571085.2 Nepenthes alata | reverse complement strand
AACCAAGGGAGAGAGAGAGAAGTAGAGACCAAGAGAGAGAAGAAAGATCACAATCAATCAAATTTTATTCAATTCATCAATACGGATTCACACAATAGAGATAGAGTTCTTATACAGAGAACCCTATATCTAGGATAATTGAAAATAAAATCACAATTAAATAACTCCTAATTGAAAAATAAAATCAATTGGAAAATAAAAAATAAATTACAATTAAATAACTCCTAATTGAGAAATAAAATTAATTAAAAAATAAAAATCAAATATCTACTAAATTAAAAATAAAATCAAATATCTACTAATTAATAATAAAATCTAATATGAAAATAAAATCATCGCTAAGGCTAATGTATTTATACCTTCATTAGTCGGATAAATTATTTCATACTCAGATTACTCTCCATCAAATCATTATGCAATGCCAAGAGTGTCCTACCAACGCTTGTAGTCTGATCAGTGACTAAGTATCTCTAATGATCCATATAATATTCCTAGATTCTATAAGAGAAATAAATATATCCTAGACATTATTGGAATTACTTCAATATCAAATAGTGTAAACTACACTAGGACACCTTGGTGCCCATATCATCCGTATGAAACAGTGTCTTCACACATTTTTTTTATCCATGGAATATAAAATGAAATATAGCACTACCTTGAATTATAACATAGAGTATCTAAAATCCATACCAATAATTCTATGTTATTTTAATGTATAATTATTTACCCTATTCTACTAAGATTGGCTATTAAAAATAGAAATATGAATGATAAATAAAAAAATGTGAATAAAATCAAGCATTAATATAACACTTCAATGTCCAATGAAAAACTAAATAGATAAATTAATATAGCTTAAGGTCTCGTTTAATTTCCTCAAATATCAAGATTAAATGTCATACAAATTCATTGAGCAAGTTATTATTTATTAAATCCACAATTAAATATGTAAAAATCCATTTACTATATTGAGTGTTTCAAAATATATCCAAAGAAAATTATTTATTATTTATCAGTTTATGTTCCTAATAATCACTAATTTTTTTCACTCAATGGTTTATTAATAATTTATTCATTTATTATTATTTTTTAATGCTCAACTAATATTTTAATGTACCTAAACAATACACTCAAACACCAAAATATCAATTTTCTTCATCCCACAAGCACACAGCAGCGGTTCCCCCACGTAGGAGCAGCTCCCCGGGATTGTGAATAGTATTCAAGAACATGAGGAACAGCCAGGTCCCCTGTTTTTCCCTGTCTTGACCTTACTCTAAAATTAGAATTGTTTGCTAATATTTGATACATGAGACTTATCAAACACATCTTATGAGTTTTATACAACTATTAAAATCAGATTTATGGATCAAATCTCTCAATTTGACCCTCAATTCTTCAAAATCCTGAAACCCTCTATTTTTGTCCAACCATTCAATTTTTACCAAATTCGGCTATACAACAAAGATTTGACACATGCGAACGATAATTTAAGATACTCAAAATGTCTTACATCATGGAACAACAAAAAATTAAAAAATTACTTATCCAAATTCGTTACCCAATCTTTTCTTCTTCCTCTATTTTTCGGACTTCTTCCCTCTCACTATTTCTTAGATTTTTGCCATCAATTCATGCCATTTCCAATTTAACTGATATTTAAAACCCATCATTTCTTATCCACCTCATACTCCAGTTGGTGCAACTTCCTTGTTTGAATTCCACCTAATAGAGCCTAATTTTGACACATATCCAATGATTCTCACTTTTGTGCCGCCTAAATTTTATAGTAACAATCCTCATGATTTCACCCTAGTTTGTATGTAATTCCTAAGCTTATCCAAATGCTTGCTTTCTCAGCAAGTCATGTTATCAATTTAAAGGTGAAATTTCCATAGATTCTGAAGTTACATTGAACTTCAATTTAGGATGATATTTAGGCATCTAGTAATTAATGTTTCGGTGCAGTATAATTAATGATTGTGGTTAGATTTTATGTACAATTGAATTAACTAAATGTAGATTATCAAAATATATACCCCATTTGGTTCCATGAATTCCTTTGTTCTTCCTCTAAGCTGCAACTTTTCTTTTCCTTATGTCTATTTCATCATCATCATCATCATCATATTATTATTATTATTTTAATATCATAGTCTTAATTAAATTTAGTTCTCAAATAATAATAGCTAGTGTAAATAAAATTGAACATTATATGATTAAAAATTTCAGGATGTTACACTAGAAGACTACAAAAAATTAACAAAAACAGAAAGATAGCAAAAACTATCAGCCCTGCGCTTGAAAATTCACCGTCATAAATGGTTAGAAAGCATTCCAAACATCAGCATTACAAAAAAGACGTTTTGTGCTGAATGTAGTTAGTTCATGACATGTATACATGAATAAGAAATTATTTCAATGGCTTCCACATATGCTTAAAAGTACCTACAATTAAGGATAATGTAGGTCGGTGGCCACCTAAGCATGCTATGGTCCCAAATCAGATTTTAATACTCGTAAACAACTAAAATCATGCATTTCCAATTTCATTCATGTGAGACATCAGACACTTTTATGAATTGCATTTGCTTCCTCCAAAGCAATTGGCTGCAGAAGCCCCACAAATTGCAACTGCAAAGAGAAATAAATATCCTTTTTGTTTCTGGACTTGTTCAGTGCCTTGGTCAAAGGCTTATACGAGTTTACCAAAGAAGGCAAATAAAAGTGAGCTCAGAAAGGCAGACAAAGGTGCAGGGAAACATCATCCAGGTGTGCTATTCGTCTGCTTGGCCACTCTAAAGCAAACACAAGGCATTATGACAATCCTATATTGTCACCATGAGAAGATTAGAAAGAAATCATGCTCCACTACCTTGGCAAGCCTCTCAAGGACCTCCAAGTGTCCACCCCTCCCCCCCCTAAAAAAAAAGAAAAAAAGAAAAGGTAGTATATATACCCTGATGGGAAAGGAAGAGAATCATCATCATCATCTTTGGGAGTGAGCAACATCTCTAATGTATTACAGGAACTTCAATTGGGGGTAACCTCTTACGCAAGACTATCTGCATTAAGCTCCAAAAATAGTTAGATGTACAAGCCTTACCCTTACAATGAAAGCAAAGAAGGATTTCTATGGTTCACAGCGGCCATCTCTAAGTCTCAATGGAGCATTATTAACGATGCACCAAGATTCAACCTCTTAATATTATATTTTGATTAAAACCAATTTTATAGGTTTTTATTCTCAATACTTGAATTTATTTCATTAGGATATTTGTTATGAGAAGATAACACTGTAAATCTTAACTCTCTGCATTTATTTGCATATCATAGGTAGATTTCTGATATATTTGAATTTCAGGATTAGATTAGTTGCAGATTTTCCAATCAAAAACTCAGCCCCTTGATTGATCCACAATCATTGACGGAAATATCGACTGATACGATATGAATTGTCTACTATGTATC
This sequence comes from Nepenthes alata, assembly GCA_028571085.2. Lineage (NCBI taxonomy): Eukaryota > Viridiplantae > Streptophyta > Magnoliopsida > Caryophyllales > Nepenthaceae > Nepenthes > Nepenthes alata. Next base: position 7,779 of record JAOVVI020015218.1, on the reverse strand, counting down.
GGTATCAGGACCCCCGATACTGATATTTCTTAACATTGCGATAATATTACAATATGTTTTCATATGGCCGACAAAGCTGATACATTAACCGATATTTGGCCGATATATCTGATATGATCCCTTTAGCTTACAATTTTTAGAATTATTTGTCATCCAATATATCTGATTTTAACATATATTATCTGATACGTCCGATACTGAAATGACCATGACCGATACCGATATCGATATTTTCATCCATGTCTACAATCTCTCATGATTATTACTTGCATATATACTGCGATAAGCAATTCAGTTGACTCCTTGGCAGAGAACATTGGGAATGGACTGAACTGTACAGCGTGGGTGTAGGTTAAATCTATTGCAAGTGAAAAAACCAACCTCGGAGTGGCAGTGGCAGATTCACAAAAAGATATGAAACAGATGCATAAATAAATCAATTAAACAACATAAAAATGTATGTGTTTGTGTCTACCAATGTTAGCACATGTGAGTCAGGGCAACAGTAATGTTGTTCCATTGTAAATGTCACAAGTTTTAAACCACGGAAGCCTATTTGTAACGCAAGAATAAGGCCACGTATATCTGACATTCAAACCTCAATGTGTGAGCTTCTGAAATGGGGGCATCCTTTTTTGGGCATGTATGTGTGAGAGAGAAAAGAGCGACAAACAACATTATCAAGAACTGGAATCTAACAAGTAACTATTTCTTAATTAGGACGCTTTGTATTAATATGGTTCACGCCATAGTTAGCATGCCAGAATCTAGCTGCATCTAGACGACCTGAACAGCAGTCATGGGTACAACTATGGGTTAACCCAATTTGTCCTTTTTTGCTCGGCAAAAAAAAAAAAAAAACAGAGCTAGCCATATTCCGACCTACACCGCTAGGACATGTAGGACCATCCTATGTAAAAACTCAGCTAAGCATGCCCTCCCAGGAAAAAAAAATACAAATTATAAGCATGACTCCAAGTACAGAATACAAGGGTTCAATTCAGTTTGTAACAACCATGAAAAGTAGAATAAGGTAACTAGAACACGAACTACCTGAGGGCTAGATTTGCAAAAGTATGGTCAGTGCCAGTTTCAATGCATGCAATTGGTACTGTTATTGGCGGACCGCTTTTTGACGCCTCCTCGAAGATGATACTTATAGCATCTATATAAATTATAATATCTGGAATGTGAGCTGGAGAAACATTCTGCAAATAAAGGCAGATTAACTTCATTTGTGATAGAATCAAAACCAGAACCTCACAAGACTCTGTCTCATATAAATATTCATGTGATTACAAATAAAGGACAAGAAAACAATATACAAACTCAATCACACCTTTATCTGAACGCAAAGAAGGCCATCTGTGTTACAGTCTGCAGCAAAAGTACGGATATCAACAGGTTGTATGATTTCAAGCTGCCGCCTCCACCTTCTTCCTGGTGCATAAATTCCTTCCAATCCACAACAAACAGAAAATCTTTCTGGCTCCAATGGAGCACTCCGAAAGGACAGCAATCCCTCACTCTCGGTTTTTTTACTTTTCACAAACTTTTGAGAAGCAAAACTATCCCAGTCTCCCAGGACAAAATTGGGTATGGAAGAAGTTGAGGAAACAGGTTGTGATGGAGCACTAGTAGTATTTGGTGGAAGTGAGCTCATGGAAGACATAGAGTAACTTCTAAGATTGCCAAAAGAGAAGATTTGTGAACCAGTTGAGGCAGAAAAGTTGTCTTTATGAGACACACTTGCTAAAGGGGGAGATAATGGACCATTTAAAGGAGGAAAAGAGTTATCTAAAGGAAGCAGCCATTTTAGAAGTTCTCCACAGGGATCAGGCTCTGCATTCATTGATGTATGCTCCTTTTGCGAAGTTGAAAATCTATCCTCATTCTTCTCAAACTGAAGAATCTCCAGCATTGGATCATTCAAAAAGTCAACATCCACATTCACTTCTAAAAGAACCTGCATCCTTCCAAACCACAATAGATTCACAGCCATCAACACTTGAAACGGATTTTCCCAGTCAATAGTGCACCAAGTTAAAGATATAAGAATTTTCAATATCACCACACAAAAAATAAAGCAAATAAAATTTTAGGTTTAACTCAGATTCGCATTGAAGATGGACATGGACCATGGATGAAAATATCAATCTCTTGCGGTTGTATCAATATTAGCTATATCGGACGATATAAATTGGTATCCCAATATCAAACACAATTTTTATGTTCATTGAAACCAACCAATATATTACTGATACGATAACATATAGCAATTTTGGGACAGCATCAAAAAATATTGAGTGGCCCCCGATACTAATATTTCATTCCATGACATGAACATTAGGGTACATTTCCAACAAGTGTAAAGCGAATTTTGGTTAAACGGCAATTTCGTTCCATTGTTGTTTGGAAATTAATAATTCAAATCACAAATTCTATATAGGAATAAGAATAAGTACAACTTACCTTTCCTAGATCCTAAATTGTAAAACTCTCATGCATCGGGCTTTAATTAAAGTTGGCTCATAAAAAGAGTCTTGGTGACTGCTTTAAAAGAATATCCAACTCACAGCCAAAAAAAGGGAAAGAGGGGGAAGTAAGTTTGTTGTAGGAAGAAAAGGAAAAAGAGGTTTCATTAGAATTTACATACTACTATGACACAAGGATTAATGGACAACGGATTAGGCTCCTAAAAGGCAATAGGATGTCGTGAATCAGATACCACAATTCACTAATTCAAGGCAAACTGCAACTTGGATCCATAGTTTTCAATAATGGAACATTGGAGACTTGGGACGCTATGTACAGAATTCCAACCAAATATTTTAGAAAAAACTTTATGATTTCATTGCCATTATAAGCGCTTGATGCATAATATTGGGTTGAAATCTGATAAGCCAATAAAACAAGAAAAGGTCCAAATATAACAAGGTCTCCTAGTAACAGCATTATTTTTTTTACAACACCATCATACTTTAACTGCCTCTTGGAAACATATTAAAACTAACATTATCTGAAAATTTGAAGCATGTGTATCAAAAGAAGCCCATCCCCACTGTATTGCATTCCATGCCAACCCACCTTCTGCATTACGGTTCCACATACCGGAACAATCAATTTTCCGAGTAACTTTGGTTGGCATACTCTTCTTAATCTTGTTACACAAATTTTTCACCACCTCATTCCCTCTCCTTTACAAATTGCCAAGTGTCAAAATGTGCAGTTATGTCTCCTCACTCCTCCCAAGTAAAGAAGTAAGACATCCATAAAAGAAGCCAGCATAAGCAAATCCTTGATTAATCCCTTTCTCCCAACTTCACTATGGCTCCATAAAGCTTTGGAATTAGGAGAGAGAACACCAAACTTGACTTGGTCAGAATGTGTATCTCTGTCTATGTATAGAAAATTCAAGCACCATTGCCTAACAGTCCCACAAGTTTAAAGCATTACCCTAAAAACGGCTCCCCCAAGGCAACTCAGTAATACAATTAGCATATATTGATTTCTGAGGGGCTCTCTCCACACAATGATCACACCAAAATAAAAGCAAAGTATACGGCCTAGATGAAAAGCAAAAAAACAAAGAAATCCCCAATCTCAGTGAGGGCATAATTGTAAAGGATAAATTTTGACATCCAACTCACCTTAGAAGTTGGTTGTTTCTCCATTCACCTTTTGAGGTTCTAAGGTACACTCAGTGGCCAGCCTGAAAATTCACTTTCTCCATCAACTCTATCCCGCATCTCCAACCCTCATAAATCACTCAGCTCTTGAACCCCATTCATTCACACTAGATTCAAAAGCTATGATCAGAACATCCATATTTAATGTAACATTTGAAAATAAACTTCCACAATTTAATAATAAGGTTGGACCTCTTTATTTTTTCCATGGAGTGAGCAAATACTTCAAGTATGAAAAACAGAAGAAGTATTGAAGATTGTAGTAAAACCTTTGAAACATACCACTATATCTCCATTAGAGAGGGAGCAACACTTAACAGAATTTCTTGCCACACCACCAAAACCTTTGGCATCAAGCCTCCCTTTATCGATAACAGCATTTATGGAAGTTTCCGGCTTAGCAGCCTCATTGTTTCTTGCACCATTCATTGTGGATGTTGCGGTCACCGTATCAGATGTCTCTGAATCCCTTCTTACAGACCAAAGTGGCTGACCTAACTCTGCAATTCGTACAAAAAAATGGGAGTTCTCAAATTTCTGCTTCAATGTTTGGGCTTGTCTTCTGTGATCTTCCATTCTGAGAAAAAATTCACCGGCAGATGCATCTGTTTGAGGATTGCATTTTCCAACTAGTGAATTCTTATTTACTGGATCACCATCAGGATTAGGTTGTCTTACTTCAGAAATGCATTTATCTTCCACAATAGTTCCATTTTGATTCTTATCACTTTGTCCACTACCATTTTTGTTCAATATAGCTGCAACTTTAAATGGAGTAATTATTTCAGTATCTTGTTTAGCGGCTGATAAACATGCCAAGATATGAACCTGTTCACCTGAAAGGAAAACATATAAACAACGCCACACACAATTAGCTAACATAATGTATTGAAGAGTATTAATGCATCCTCAGCAACTCCAATGGACTTTAGGAAAGAGATACCACCAGCGAAAACAAAAGAACGGTCCAGAGAGCGGAACCAATGAGTGTCTGGTGCATCACTCCAATTACTAGGAAGTTCCCCTGCAAATGTGCATGGGACATTAGGGCTGCAGAACAAGAATACCATACAGTTCAGTCAGATTAGATTTCTTATTTAGCAAATGAATAGAAAATATTGAGATATTCATGAGTGGAGAAATTCAGATATGTCGGTTTTGTATAAAAACAATAAGAATTATAAACCTGACATACTTTATGAAACAAGGCTGGAAAAGTAACCAAAGACCAGCACGTGGGATAGCAATTGACACCATGTAACCAGAAGTACACTAGTGTTTACAGCTTCACAATACAGCCAGCAATTGTGAATGATGCTTTGCTGATCTAAGAATAATTAAGACCGACAAACAGCAGCAGTTCTTAAATGACTTGCCAAACACAAAGGAGAAACTAAAAAAAAGAAAGTTTACACAAATGCATGCACTACACTACAAGGAGAGACATATTCAGAAATGAACTAATGCACATTAAAAATTTCAACGAGACCCATTTGCATAAAAACTTAGACAATTACTTTCTAGTCAAAGACTGAGAAGGACAAAAGAACACAACATACTGTATGGAACGATGATCCACCCTACATCCTCCGCGACATCTACATGCTTGTCTAAGTTGGATGCAAAGCCCACTTTATAAGTGTCCGTGCCACCATGTTCAATGCCCAACCCATGTAGCTCCCTATCATGATCTTTAGTCATGTAGGACGATGACAGCTTATCTTCAACTGTTAATTCCTCTAAAGTTGTTATCGGTTTTCATGTGCTACTTGATTCTGTAGAAGTTTCCGCGGTAGCTGATGGTTGATATGTTGCTGCAGCTTGAGAGGACTGCAGCAAGAAATTCATCTTCCCACTGAATTCAATCTAACACAGTTGAAAATACAACTTTGATATACCACAAGTTAGCTGAAATGTTGCATAAACTCAGGTATAGTTTCATATAGATCTTAGAACTATTGCAACTAATAATATTATTATGAGAAGCAATTCATCCTTCCTTTGACTTTACTCAACATAAGGAATCTGCTATTCAATTGAAAACAAGTTTTGAACCAAAAAGTCCAGGTAACTATTTTGTTTAAGCAATGCCAAACAGAAGCAGTATTTCCAGCACTCTGTATGTCTCACTAGAACTCGCATCAATTCTTCCTTTCGTTGCCTCTGTATGTCTCACTCTTTTGGCCCAACATTTATTTTGAATAAAAATTGCTAAGTAATTAAGCTAAGTTACTTTGATCAGACGTCAAACTTGTCATGTTTGTTCTCCTATCTCTCCTTTTCCATCTCTAACTTCCGTTCCATAGAGGCTGTAGCAATTTAAAAATGTATGACGATGTATTTTACATTTGCTCTCCATAGAGGCAGGGGTCATCAACATCTCTGCCAAATCAGTTTCATTTTTGACTCATTTTTTGTTTCCTTTAACCAAGAACTTCATACTAAAGCTCTTCCTTTTCCGAATTTGGAGTTGAGCCCAGCTACGTTGAATATAAAATCATAAATTAGCGAGTAATTTGAATTTTTAAAATAAAATTTCCTGTTCCGAATTTGCTACAATTTTCCGATCAATAAACGGTTTCTTGAAATTTGAGCATGATTTGCTAGTTTGCAAATCAATGTAAGAACAAAATTCGCATTATGATATGAAATTCGAAATAATTGAGATCGAAAATTATATTCATAACTAAACCTAACCCTAATTATTCAATTTCGAGAAAGTCCAACCTAAATCAACAATGTCTCCAGAGTGCAAACCCTACATTGATTTTCCAAGCATCCAAAAACCAAACTGGTTGAACTAGGGTTTAGATCACAACAACAAGAATATCAAGACACGATGCGGATCTAGTTAATGGTGACTGACCGGCTATCCCAGTGGAAGCTTGTGGAGAGCAGAAATACCGCTAATTGCAGAAGTGGACAACATTAAACTTGTTTGCTTTTCTTCCTTGTGCTTTGACGATGGAGATTTGGCACGGAGACGGCCTATACTCTAAAAATATATCTGCAGCAGACCGTGCCAGAAGAACGAACGTCTTGCACTCTTTGCCTTCTGAAAGAATTCAACAAATTAGATGAGCGAGGTATGATTGGAAAGATGAGTACAAAGATAGAGTAAGAGATTACCTGAGAAATAATTAAATGGAAACCGAGGTGAGGTGTTCTTCACTGTGCTGAGGCCCGACACACAACAGAAGAAAAACCCTGGCAACGAAGACGGAAAGACAAAGTGCATGATCACAGACGAAGAAGCAATTCTTTTATGAAACGTTTCCTGAAAAGCAAATTTTGGTTATTAAAATAAAATAGGACGTAAATAAAATAATTATTTTTTAAAAATATAAGACTATGTTTGGTTGAAGAAAATACTCATTATTATTAATAGAATAATAATTTTATTATTTAATAATAATAATTTTATTCAAGTATTCTCACACAATATTTTAAAAATTTTAAATCTGCCCTCCAACCCATCACCACTCTCTCGCCACTTTCTCATCGCAACGTCCTTCCCTAAAACCCTAATCTTAATACGAAACGTCTCCAACGGTGTCTCGACCCTCTCACCCCGTTCAATCTCTAGTTGGCCCTGCCCAGTTCGCGAAATGGCTTCGAGCTACGACTACAACGACCACCATCAGCAGCCACCGCCGTCCTTCGACACGAGCTACGACCCCAATTACGTACCCAACCCCGTCAAATCCTTCGTCGTCCACCTTTACCACCACATCCGGAAGAAGAACATGTACGAAATCCACCAAATGTATGAGACCTATTTCCAAACAGCGATAGGATGTTCAAGGATACTCCATGGCCTTCCGTCGACCCTATAGCTCCTTACGTCGACAACGACCAAGTCTTCTGCTTTCTATACCGAGAGATGCGGTTCAGGCACTTGTACGCCAAGCTTCAGCCAACTCTGAAGCAGAGGATCGATAGTTGGGATAATTATTGTAATTTGTTTCAGGTGGTGTTGCATGTAATTTTAATTGGAGTATGATGATATTTTTTTATTTTTTGTATTGTAAAAAAATTATTTTAATAATAAATTATATATATTAAATAATATATATAATAAATATATATT
>JAOVVI020015217.1:0-11254 GCA_028571085.2 Nepenthes alata | reverse complement strand
GTCAACATCAGCCTGTCTTCTCAACATTTGGAGCATTCAAACTACAAGAATTGGGCTGATGATTGAACACTGAGGCATCTGAAGTGAGTTCCCCTGGAATCTCCCAGGGATCAGAATCTCCAGAAGAGTGTTTATCTAGTGCTGAATATATTTCAACGTCCACAAGATGGATAACAGTGGCAACTGGTACTGTGACAACCTGTGGCACAAAAATGTCTCAGTTGATGGATTTCTGCACCATGATTGATATGGCCAAAGGAAATGAAATGGATTTCCTATCACAACCTTGTCTTTCCCTCGACTACCAAATTTATTCTTTGAGGATCCATGACCACCTTTTCTTCCATTCCGCAAACCAAACAATAATTCATATTGTTCCCATAACAAGAGAATAACCAAGAAAAAACTAGTAGCCACTACACACAATGTGATGCTGAAAACTGCTGAAGTCCCAAACTGCAGCAGTACATTGTAGAATCACACCCCCCCCCCTTCTTCCACCATTTTCCACCTACATCAGGAAATAAAAGAAAATTAAAGAGCAACAATGGAGCATAGGAGATTGTAAAATTACTAAGTCAGATTCATAAGAGAGGCACATATCAATTTTGATCATGTAAAAAGTGAAATACAAAAATTGTCCATCTGGCCCGCAATGGCGATCATGCTGGCTTCAATGAAAGCTTGAGCTGCCATTTCCACCAACGCCTCCTTTTACATGCAACCTCAACCTCTCTATCATTTTCCTCTCCTGCAAGAGTTTCAAAAGTAAAAATATTAACGGAGATTTATGAGGTATATAAGAGAGGAAAACAGTAAGCAAACTTTATAAATGCCTGTGCTTCTGCATATTAGCGCGAGCGTGTGTGTGAGAGAGAGGAAAGAGAGAGACCTGTAAAGGTGTAGCTTTCGAGTTCTTGTGTGGAGCATCTCAATAGCAAGAGTAGGATAAAAGAAGCCATGGTGACCTAGAGGATTTTCTGAAAGCTTCTACATATTGAAGGTATCTTGCGATTCATGGCCACATCCTTGCCTCTTATTCTTGACACTAAAGGATTTCTCCAAATCAAAAATAGCCTTGTTGATGAGCATTTTCTATGTCCAATCTGACTTACCAGCAGAGTTCTTTTGGTGCAGTGAACGGTAGAAGAAAAATACTGATTTTGGTAGTCACACTGTAATGAGATGATAGCCTGGAATGTCAGTGATCACAGCAGCTAATTAAGCAGTACTTCATAGTGTTAGTGTGCACCAAGCAGCCTTACCTGCCTTTTGCCACAACAACCTCACTTCCACCATGGCATTCACTCTTTTATACCACAAAGTTGTCACTCTACTTTCTTGAGAACACTAACTTCCATTTGGCATCTGCAATCATTTTGGTTTCATGCTCATTATGGTATATGCAGTTCTCTGTTTTCAGCCCAATCTATGAACACAAAAGGCCGCAAAATTGAGAAGTGAAAGCAATGTTACTGTACAACTCAAAAGCAAAAGACTGCAACAAGTTTCAATTTCTATAAATGGCAAGCTTACCAGAAAATCACTCACAGTGGGCAGGCCAATTGAAAGACAGCATGTAACCGTGGTACAATGAGCATCCCATCAGTAAATTCAGGAAATATGAACACCCAACAAAACTCTTCAATATATACTGATATGATTACAATATGTTGCCATATAAGCGATACATTGGCCGAAACGATCTTGACGGCTTACAATTTTCAGAATTTTTGTCTTCCGATATATCTAAAACCAATAAGTATTGTCTGATATATCCGATACAAATATTTTCATCCACAATCAGGTCCTAGAATGCTCTACAAGCTTCATCAAACTATAGGTCTCAGCATCTGGCCTAGCACCTCCAAGAATCATCCTTCTTAGAAGATTTGGACTATAGACCTTGGCCTTTACATAAGCCTTAATTAAGGTATTATACACAAATGTATATCTAGTATAGTTAGCTTCTTTCAAATCTTCAAACAATTTCTCAGCATTCTCCACATCTCCCATCTCTGCAAATATCTCCACCATGGATAGAGTCGTCTCTAGCCATGGGGTTGATTTCTTTACCCTGTTTGTAGTTGTCTGCTCTGTTCCTAAATGTAAGGTTTTTAAGGTTTCCTTCAACAATCCAGCTTTCAAGCAGCAAAAAGCAAGGTTTCTATAGGTTATGGCATTTGGTTTGCATCCATTCGAATTCATTTCCCTGAAAAGTACAGAAACTTTATGAGTAATTCCGTGTTTGCAATATACGGATATCATTGAATTGAACTGCTCGGTAGATTTCAAGGTCTTTTTGGACTTCATTTCTGCCCAAATCTCATCAACTCGGTTCAACTGTCCAATTCTACCAAATGCTTCAATTGCTAGCAAGAAACTTTTGGACCGAACATGAGGGAGTTCTAGCACAGCACCCCAAATTCGCTCTAGGTCCTTCAATTTCCCCAAATATCCATACAAGATGATCAGGACATCAAGTGTTGACCAATTATTCCCAGTCATTGAACTCCCAACAGCCTCAACATATGCCTCAGACACAGTGTACAACCTTGCAACAGCATAGGCGGTTGCGAGAATGCAATAAGTTACCTCATTGGGCTCAACATTTGCCCGCTTCATATCACTAAAAACTTTGGCTAACCCTTGAATATTGTGTTCATTAGCTTCTATTTTCAACAGAATGTTGTAAGTTGAGACATGAGGGGATACCTTATCAGCCTTCATTTGCATGAGTATCTTTGAGATGAATTTCCTCCGTCTTGGTGCGGAATGCAGGATAATGAGGCGGTTAAAAACTAAGTGCGAGATGGGATGTCCTAGTTCCCTCATTTTCTTCATGTACTCCAACGAAAGCCGGATTACTCCTTTGTCCAAGCATGCAATTACGAGATTGTTGTATAGCAACTCCTTTTGGAACTCAAGAGGAACATGAGTAAATACTTTCTCACCTTGACATATCCCATGGAGTTTAGTTGTAAATTCTAACAAATAGGAATAATCCAGCTCATTTGGCCTATAGGGCCTCTCCCTGATTACCCACTCCATGACCTGTTGAATGAGCAACCACTCATGCTTAGAATTAACTCAACCACAATGATATTACTTATCTGAAATTAATCAATAGCTATTATAACAAATGGAAACCATTTGGTCTTTTAAGCTAAATCTTCATGCCAACAATTCACCAAATATTCTGCTCTCTTTTCATAGGTTGGGGAAGGGAGAGTGGATTATCTTTACTTCAGGAGCTAAGTTAAAAATTATCGAGAATTCAAGCCTACCGCAATATCTAATTTGAGCTTTGATTTGAATAAACAAAACCCAAAGCCTAGCTTCCTCATATGATGGCAAGGTTCAGACAATATTCTCGAGGATTCAGTGGAAATAAGAAAATTTAGACTCTGATGAAATAAGGAGAATATGTAATATTCCGGGTTCGTGACAGAATATGACCCTGTGTTAGACATTTTATCAAACACGTAGAGCACACAAGTTTGTTGAGATATGAAAGTCAGATTGATTATTAAGCGGGTTTCAGAAAATCACCTCAAGTGCACGTTTGTTAAACTTGAGCTTCCTCAAACGGTTGATGGCATGAAAGATGTCACCCCTATGAATGGGAAAGCCTTCACCCATCCACCTTTGAAAGACAAAACCAGCAGATTCTCCCCCTTGTAGTCGCTCTATCCTCAAAGACAAGCAATTGGATTCTTCTACACCATTTGATTCCAAATTCTCCATAATTAAATGGTCACCTATTGTTTGGGTGCAATTTCGACCAACGCCTCCTTTTACATGCAACCTAAATCCATCTATCATTTTCCTCTCCTGCAAGAGTTTCAAAAGTAAAAATATTAATGGAGATATGCAAGGTGTACAAGAGACGAAAACAGTAAGCAAACTTAAAAAATGCCTGTGCTTCTGCATATTAACAGGCATACGCGTGCACGTGCATGTGCATGCGCATGTGTGTGTGTGTGCGTGTCTGTGTGTGTGTGTGTGAGAGAGAGAGAGAGAGAGAGACCCGTAAAGGTGTAGTTTTCGAGTTCTCATGTGGGGCATCTGAATAGCAAGAATAAGATAACAGAAGCCATGGTGACCAAGAGGAGTTTATGAAAGCTTCTGCATATTGAAGGGATCTTGCTCTGCACGGCCACATCCTTGCCTCTTATTCTTGACACGTAAGGATTTCTCCGAATAAAAAATAGCCTTATTGATGAGCGTTTTCTATGTCCAATCTGACTTACTAGCAGAGTTCTTTTGATGCAGTGAATGGTAGAACGAAAAGACTGATTTTGGTAGTCACACTGTAATAAGACGATAGCCTGGAATGTCAGTGATCACAGCAGCTAATTGAGCAGTACTTCATAGTGTTAGTCTGCACCGAGCAGCCTTATCTGCCTTTCGCCACAACAACCTCTGACTTACTCCATGCCATTTGTTCTTTTATACCACAAGGTACTGCTCTACTTTCTTGAGACCACCAACTTCTGTCTGTGATCTGCAATCAGTTTGGTTTCATGCTCATGATTGTAAATGCAGTTCTCTGTTTTCAGCCCAATCTATGAACACAAAATGCCGCAAAATTCAGAAGTGAAAGCAATGTTACTGTGTAATTCAAAAACAAAAGACTGCAACAAGTAAGCTTTAATTTCTATAAATGGAAAGCTTATCAGAAAATCACTCACATGGGGCAGGCCAATTGAAAGACAGCAAGTAACCATGGTACATTGGGCATCCCATCAGTAAATTCAGGAAATATGAACATCCAACAAAACTCTCCAATATATACTGATGTGATTAATATCATCGCCTTTATTCCCAAAAAAACCTTTAATATCTGCTTCAAATAACTATTCTTATCTTTCAGATTCCTGAACTCGGACACACATGCATGTCAAATTTAACAGATATTTATCCAATCTCCGGTAAACAAAGGCATTTTTCTGAATGACATGAATTTTTCTCAATTTGTAAATCATGAAATCACAGACAGTCACAGAGTACAATTATAAATTAGTGAAATGGTGAATCTGAAGTTACGTGTGGTGAACACAAGCGATTCATGAGGCTCCCCAAACAAGCAATAAACAAGTTGTTCATATCCGATTGTATACTTCAGCAGGCTCAAAGCAAAGTATCGAGTGCTTAATTATCCTATAGACGTGTAATAAGTACAAAGAAAGCTGGAGCGGAACTCTAATTCTTTATGTCAGTGGTTCACAACTGTGCATTCCACAAAAATGTTGGGGTCCGAGGACAAAATGGCAACCACAAACGCAGCAGAAAACCCAAACCCCCCGTCAGTCGTCAGCCACCAATTTGATAGGGCACAATGAACAAAAAATTGTGCAACGTTTTTAACGTGGAAATCCTTCTCAACCAAAGGAAAAACCATAATACAAACTCCGAATAAGTTTCCACTATGTAAAATTGGTTACGAAAACCCCCGAAACAGAATATCCGCTACACACCCGAAACAGAATAAAAAAAATAATTCCAGAATCAGGAAATTCTCCTTCACTCTTATCTCTCTGTTTTTCTTCTCTCATTCCTCTCACTGGTGGTGCACTCCTCTCATTGAATTTACAAGGCAAACAATGATAGCTCCTTTTTGCACTCCTATTCCGTTTCACTCTCCTTCCACGTTCCAGCGCAACTATCGCTGCTGCTATTTTCGTCTACTTTCCACTTTTTTAGAAGTAGTCGGTGCGCCGTTATGAAGACCTTAGCTCCAAATCTCATCTGCTCACTTGGCCTGATCTTGTAGATGATTTATCACACCAACCTTATCTTTTTCTGCGACTTCACCAATTATCGCACTTTTCCAAACACGCATACTCTACAGGTCAACCTGCTCTGCTCAGATGGCTATGCCCTGCAGGTCAGTTACTTGCTTTGTAAAGCCTACAAACTCTGAAAAATCAACTGCTCTACAAAGTCAGTTGCTAGTTTTCCAGTCAAGTTGTCCTCGGTCGTCATTAGTCTCTTTGGCCATTAGAACTTGCTGTCCATCCAAGTGAAAACTACTCTGGAAATTCACTCCAGATTTCCACTCCAGCATTTGCACTCTAGAAATTCACTCCGGATTTTCACTCCGGCAAATGCCACTCTGACATTTGCACTCTGAGATTTGTCACTCTGACAAATGGTAACTCCGAGATTTGTCTTCTTTAGCAAACAGTCACTCCGAGATTTGCCTACCTCGACAAATTGTCTTCTCCGATATTTGCTTATTTCAGCAAATGGTCTTCTCCGAGGTTTGCCTACTCCGACAAATGGTCACCTGGTCATTATTGCAGTCAGTTTGCAACACTCTGAATATCGTAAAACCCTGTGTGATCCTCTAATGATGTGTTCGTTTATTGAGCCACCACAAGGGAGTGACTAAACCTAACACCGGTCACTTGTGTAAGGAACTGTAGAATTGTATTGAGGCAGGATTGAATATGATGGTAAGTAAATGAAACTGATATGCAAGCTGCTTTTCAAATCAGATTTTGCTCTCTATGGTCTCTCTTATGTTTTCCCCTTTATTCCTCGTTTCCAGGGCCTCACTCTCCTTTCTTCCTCTTATTCTTACTCTTAATTCTGAGTTCTAGTTATATCTTAGTCTGATATAGGATATTATATAACAATTAGTATCAGATCAACAAATTTGTTTTTCATGCATATTAGAATGTTATTATGAAATTCTGTTCTATAGTCTAGAAATTCTGGCGCAAGTACTGTATATAGCAGAATTAGTGCTTCATCTTCTATCTTTCTTAATGTTCTTGATTAATTTCTTGAAAGTATCATAAGTCATCAAACTTTTAGCCTTACGGCAGCAACATGTGTCTATTTCTATTCTGTTGTACTGATGCTTATCAATTCTTACAACAAGTCTTGCAAATTCTTCAAACCCTGCTAATACTTGAACCCCTGCTGTAGAATTTTGGTTTTCTTGAATTCTACCAATTCATTCTTAAGGACTGGTAATGCAGCAAGTCTTGAACCCTTAATGAATCAGTGAAGTTCCTGATTTGCTGAATTGTGTTCTACAATTCCAGTTCAGCAACAGATTTTTATATTCTCAATCACCAATCAATGGGTTATACAATTCTGTATTAGTCTTCTGTTCTCTTGTTAATGCTGAGATTTCTTCACCATTATCTTGGTGTTCTATATCAAGAGGTATCTTCTTGAAGTGCTCGCTTCATGAAATGGGACATACTCAAGTCTAGATATTCTGTGGCAAGCCTTCTGAAGTCTGCAAATTCAGAATTATAATCTGAATTTATTAGTCAGTTCTGAATGCATAGTCTCGAATACAATTCTGATCACTAGTGCTCTTGAAAATCTGAGTGGTATGCCGGAAGAAGGAAACATGAAAATGATACCAAGCTACTGTTACATTGGTTTACAAAGAACCACACTTGCTGAAGCAAGATGATGAGGCTAATCCTGAGTGCCTGCACACCTGTAACAATTTAAAAAACTGATTCTTGATCTATGCTGCGAGTTCCATTAGCCTAGAATCAGTATTCTAGAAACTGAGCATCCTTGCCACTAAGGATAGCTATGAGAGATCAATAATTAGTCAGACATAAGTTGCTATATACTCATTTCTGCAAATCGAAGCAGGTAGTTGCAATCTGCAATCTAAATTTTATCTCCATAATTCAGTAGTGAGGAAATATCCACATCAGCTTCCAGTTTTACATTCTGCCCAGCAGGGGGTCTCGGATTCATTATCTGAATTCTTATTCCTAAATTCTGGTTACTGTTAGATTATGAGTCACTCCTATCTGGGTCTCATACCCATTTGATGTGTCGTTCGGTGGCATGCAAAAGGACACACGTGCTTTGAACCGATCTAGGAAAGTTGCAGAATAGCCCACAACAAGCGCCTATTGTAAGCATTTGCACTGATTCTAGAACGAGTCGGCTTGAGGAGCGCACAAGGGTCACACGAGCAGGAATTCTAGATTGCTTGGTGCCTGAGGAGTGCCCGATGGGCGCTCGTGCGCTGTTTACAGTGGTCTCGGGCATTCGAGTACCATTCATAATATAAATATACCTGACATGATTTTAGGGTTATCATTTTTGCAAGTTTTGAGATTTTGAGCACCGACACTCTGAGAAAAGGAAGAGAAAGATAAAGAGAGAGAAAGGAAAGAAGATGAATGTTTGAGTATCCAATTGAATTTCAAATTATGTTTCATTTTCAACTGACATTGGGTACGTTGTTCTTGAAGTTAGAAAATATATTTTACCGGTCTTATTTATTCCCTTTTGTTTTATACTTATTATTACTTGGGCTCATTTATTATAATGTATTGTTGCCTTATATTTATTGGAGTTTTGTAATCGAACACATTGGCATAGTGGATATATTTCGAACGCATAGTCCCATGATTTTTCCCCCATTTAAAAGATATTTTTCATATAAATCTTGTATACTCTATTATTTGTGATTATTATTGGCTTATTGTATATTATTATTTCCTCACAGTTCAAACAAATGGTCTGATTCCTAACCATTACCGCAATAGCTGGCATTTGTTTTGTAGCTGAATTCAATTGCCAGCAGCAAACAAATTCTTGAAATGAATTGGTAGTCTGTTATTCGGTTACATCAACAGCATCAGATCTGCATATTCTGCATCAGAAATTACTAATTCTGAAGCATTTCAGATAGTAAATCCGGCTCACCATTTGCCGGCCAGTAGATTCTTGCCCCTAACAAAGAATCCCTCCCAAAATTTTCTCCCATACATTTTATTGGATCTGATTGCTCCATTGTAGGTGATTCAACAAATAGAAGCGTCATCGGTGGATCACACAAGTTTTGTGTGATGTTTGAAATGCTGCAAACTACCTGCAGCAATGACTAGGAGTCCATTTGCCGGATAAGAAAAATCTCGGAGTTGACCGTTTGTTAGAGAAAGCAAATCTCGAAGGAGTTCGTTTGCCGGATAAAACAAATCTCGGAGGAATCCATTTGTCGGAGCAGGCAAATCTCGGAGTAGACCGTTTGCCAAAGAAGGCAAATCTCGAAGGAGTCCGTTTGTCGGATAAGGCAAATCTCGGAGGAATCCGTTTGTCAGAGTAGGCAAATCTCGGAGAGATTATTTGCCAGAGTGGGCAAATGGCAGAGTGGCAATTGTCGGAGGAGTAATTGCCGGAGTAGCCAGGCAGGGGTACAAGAGAACGGCCAGCAAGCGGCCGGACAGTAGAAGTCGGTCAATAGAAGATTGATTGGTTGAGAGAAGAAACCGGTTATTAGGAGGTTGATCGACTGAGAGAAGAAGTCGATTGATGGGATGTTGACCGACTGAGAAAGGAAGACGGAAAGTCTGGAATGCTGGCAGCTATTTGGGCAAAGCATTGACTTTACAGAGTTGGTAAGTTTTGTAGAATATGTAGCTATCTTTCATAGTATGCGCCGTCTGTGCAGAGCATGCGTGTTTGGGAAAACACGGGAAATTGTGAGGTCGCAAGAAAATACAGGGTTGACGTGACAGATCGTCTGCAAGAATTCGGTCAGGTGAGTAGATGGGATTTGGAACCAAAATCTTTATAAGGAGCACACCAGGCACTTAGGAATGTGACAGACACAAACACAAAGAGAAGGACAAGTAGCAAAGTGAGAGCTGCAAGTCTAGAGGCAAGTGGTCGCGGCTGCGGGTGTGGTAGACGAAAGCAGCAGTAACAGGTGCTGCGGTGGAACGTGAAAAGAGAGCAGAACAGAGCTCTCGTTGTTTACCGTCTATCGCCACACTTGTAAAATCAAAATGAGCAGAGGGCACCACCAGTGAGAAGGAGAGAAGAAAAACAGAGAGATAAGGAAGAAGAGTTTTCTTACTCTGAATATTATTTTTGTTATTCTATCTTGGGTGTGTAGCGGGTATTCTGTCTCGAAAATTTTTATAACCAGTTTTATATAGTGGAAGCCTTTTCTTGAAATTTGTCCTGTGATTTTTCTTTTTGGTTTGTGAAGGATTTTCACGTTAAAAATATTGTGCATCTTCTTGTTCTTTGTGCTCACAAAATTGGTAATTGTTGACTGATGGGGGGTTCGGGTTTTTGTTGCGCCGGATCGGGTGATTCTGGTTGTTCAAACCCCGGCACAATTCTATTTAAGTAGCCTATTTCATCATGTGGCAAGGCCACAGAAATTGGTTGGGGAGAAAGAAGCCAAATCGGTGAGAGGGAGGGAACAAAGCAGAGAGAGTACAGAGAGATCGAAGAAGAAGAAGAGACAACCAGAAGTTGTGCTGCTCTATTTTTGCCATTGCTGCTGCCGTCGTTGGAACTACTGGTCACTGCCGTCTCTGGATCTGCTGCTCTCGTCGGTGGGGCTACTGCTGCCTAACGCTACTGTTAAGCTGCCGAGCTGTTATTGATGTGACCTGTGGTTGCTGCGGTTGTGCACTCTGTTTTTGACGTATTCAAATTCATGACAAGTGACACCTTTAATTCCTCATAGCTTTCATCTTCTTGCACGCATTGTCATCTTTTGGTTCATGAGCTACTCATTGTTAATAATCTCCAGTAAAAATCCAAACTAATTCTCGTTCCCTTAATTTACACTTCTTCAGGTGAGAACGGAGTACAGGGCATGGTTTAAAACAAAGTTAAAAACACCTTGAAACAGTGGGAATTTGTTTGAATATAATAGAAATGAGTAGATTGCAGTTATTTTGTCTTTGTTGGATGAGTTGAAACAAACTTCGTGGCCTCCCCAAAATTCGTGAACATGAGAAAGAAATAAACAGTAACCGTGGATGAGAAAAAGAATCAAATTTTGGAGCCATGCCTCTGTAAACAGTAGCATTATCGTTCTTCCTCTATGAAACTGTAGTTTGAAACTACCCTGCTAGAAGTAGTGTTCACTTCCCCAAAGCGGTAAAAACCAAGGGACGTACACGCAATAACGATCAAAAAATCTGTTTCGGCATACTTTGCTGATTTTGTTAAGGATTTTGAGCTAATTGTTTATATATTAAACTTATATGTTCAAGCTTATTTAATTATCATCCGATATGTATAAATTAATAATTCATTAGTAAAATAGGATTTAAGTTACTCAAAACTACAGTAATTGATAAATGAATAGGCAATATTGGTTGTTTAGGACCAAGACTTAATCTAAAAATTATTTTTGCCGAAGCCTTATTTCCGCTAAAATCAAGTGTTGGGTCAAGTTTGGACAATGGTAGCATTTTATGAGATGTTTGGTGGTGATATTACAAGGTATATT
>JAOVVI020015216.1:0-11254 GCA_028571085.2 Nepenthes alata | reverse complement strand
GAATCTCACCAGCGGAGCTCGATTTTATGTCCCATTCTGCTACAGTAATGGGCCTGAAGACTTTGGGCCGCGTTCGGATCATATTTGGGCCGGAACGTAATCGGCCCAACAAAACCGATAATATATATTTATTATTATTATAAACACTGTAGCAGAACGTCGTCGTTTTATAACCGAATACGTTTTCACGAAATGACGTCATTCAGAAACACAAACCGATGCCAAAAACGATGACGTTTATTCCTGTCGAAACAGAAAACGACGCCGTTCAAGTCGTAGTCCACCTTCATCGATTTCACCCGAACCCGATTACGACCGACTTGACCCGAATATCAAACCCAATTCAAACAGCACTTTACGAATACCATAAATGATAAAAAATATATGAAAATTTTAGAAATTAAATTTCCCATCGATACACAAGCATACTCTGATACACAAGCACCAATACAAAGTATCATAAAATAACTTACCAAAAAAAAAAAAAGAGAGTATCATAAAATAGAGTACAACTTTTCAAACTCACAAAACTCTATATTTGTCCTCTTTTTTCTTTATTTTTACATCTTTTAATCTTTTTAAAAAATATTACTAATTTGAGCGTTAAAAGATATATTGTAGAATGAGTCTCAAAGATATCTTATTTCTTATTAAATTATTGTGGTGCATATGATAAGAATTTTTAATTAAAAAGATCAGACCTGCAGCCCCTCTAATCAACTAAATATTCTGGCAAACTCACCAATTTATATAATAATTTGGATTCTAAGTATACATCATTATACTATATTGTTCACATGTAGCTCGGAGAAATTACCTTTAGGATGGGAGCAGCAATCGATATTAGGAAATGAAGGAAGCATGTTAACTTTTGGGTAGTAGGACTTGTTATGAAAGGTGGCTAATCCTACATCAAATGGCAACTAAAAACTCAATTTAAATAGATTTGGACGATGTTGCTGGTTTGATTGACCCATCTTTGACATTACCGTCGGATCCTCCACATGCTCGACGAAGTGCACGTTCAACCCAACCGCTAGCTAAATTTCAAGATTATATTTTGTTTAATTGCTATATATTTAGTTAGGAATATATTTTATTATATTGGTTGGCTTTTCAATTCTATTGGTTGGTTTCTATTTCTATATACACATTGTCAATAACTATCGTGGGAATAGAATATTATTTTAGTTTTTTGCTCCTTTCTGTTCTCTAATTCCTCTCTTGTCTCTCCTCTCTTTCCTGAGACCGTGGTCTCTTTCCCTTTCTCCTCCCTTTTCTACTTTTCCTCTCTCTATTTTCCTCTTAGTTTTCCCTACCTCTGTAAGAACTCCCCCATCCCCCTTGCTTCTTTCCCAAATGACCACATTCTTAATGTTCATTGAAGGCTGCGGAACAGTTGCACGCATTATTTTGGAGCTCTCATTGAGTCCATGGCAGATGGCAAGAACACCCAATTCAAGGCCTTGGAAGAATCGATCGCTGGATTTTTTCAAGAATTGAATGAGATAGCGGCGCCCATACAACATTATGCCGACAGCCTTGTTGTAGATACCACCACCATAGTGCAGCTCCAACAATCCCTCACGGAAATCCTTCAATTCTTGAACTGTTCAGAACGACAATCTTCTCCATCAGCAAACCCTCCCTTACTTCCCACACCTTCTTCATTTATGGCATCACCCGCTGTTCATCCTCACCTACTGGCACAAACCCTACCCATTACGCTTCCTCTATCACCGGATGCACTGATTTTGGCACAACTACGATTACCCAGACTTGAAATCACATTTTTCGTAGGGGAAGACGTGATTGGGGGGTTGTTCCAAATAGGGTGATTCATTTTGTGTCATAGCATGCCACCTGAGCAGAAACTCACCATTGGAACTTTCTACATGACTGGGTCGATGCTCCAGTGATACCAGTGGATACATGCCACTCAACAGCTCTCCACTTGGGAGTTGTTCGCATGAGACTTGGAGTTTCAGTTCAGACCATCTTCATACCTCAACTATGAAGCCACTCTGTACAAGCTTCGTCAAAACACCACGGTGGCTGCCTATATGGTCGACTTTGAGGCACTCTCTACTCGCACTCCAAGTTTAACTACTTGTAATCTCCTCAATTGCTTCTTTTCTGGGCTCCGTGATGATATTCAGCGTGAACTGCTCTTATTGAAACCCACTTCTCTACCAAAGGGTACCGGTATGGCCAAACTTGTGGAGAATAAATTTGAGACAGGACGACCATCCTTTCACCGACCACCAGCTCCAAAGTCCATGCCACGTCCCTCATCAATGACACCGAAGTCGTATCCACCACAAAACCCTCTACCTAAATTACCCATAAAGAAATTGACCCCTGCGGAGATGGCCTCACGCCGTGAGAGAGGGTTATGCTTCAATTGTGATGAGCGTTTTGCATTTGGCCATCAGTGTAGGCCCCCCAATTCTTATGTATGTTAACCGAGGATGATGATATTGTCCAGCCAAAAGACCAATCCCCTGCATTCTCTGAACTAGAACCATCGGTGGAGACTCCCCAAGTTGAAAATACTGATGTACTTTCCCCTACAAATCCTCCTCCAACAATTTCATTACACGCACTAGACGGCCATTGTGCCCCTTCTACTCTATGGTTACAAGGATCAGTATACGGGCATGCTATTGTGGCACTTGTGGATAGTGGTTCTATCCATAACTTCCTAGAGATTCGATTGGCTAAGCATCTGGGTCTTGCTATATAACCTTCCCAACATCTTAAGGTTACGGTGGGAAACGGGGACATTTTTCATTGTGAAGGATTGTGCTCTAATATTGTAATTACACTGAGCTCCTCTAAATTTCAGGTGGATCTATATTTATTCCCCATTTATGGAACTGATATGGTTCTTGGAGTACAATGGTTGGCCACTATTGGGCCAGTATTATTCGATTATAGGGCTCTTTGGATGTGTTTCACACACGAGGGGACTCAACTCACTCTACAAGGATTGCAAAAAGTTGCCATCGCCTCTATGACCCTAGGGCAATTGAGGCGGAGTGAGTTCACTAATTCCACTTCCACATACTTCCAATTAACCATAACCCCTATTGTGGAACCCTCATCGTTTACCAATTCCACTATCACCTTGGCTTCTTCCCACTTACCTGAGGATACGGATTCCACAAAGATCGCCACACTGCATGATATCCTCTCCTCGTTTGCAGATGTTTTCTCCGCTCCCCATGGGTTGACGCCCCAGCGCACCACCCATCACTGCATACCCGTCAAGCCTAACGCCCCTCCAGTGAACGTTAAGCCCTATCACTGCCCTTATTTTTAGAAGACGAAGATAAAAAAAATTGGTCTGGAAAATGCTTGCTGATGGTATCATCTGACCTAGCATCAGCCCCTTCTCCTCCCCAATCTCATTAGTTAAAAAGAAGGATAGTAGTTGGCAGTTTTGTGTTGACTATCGGACCTTTAATGCAATCACTGTTAAGGACCGATTTCTTATTCCAATGGTAGATAAATTATTGGATGAATTGTATGGCGCCTAGATTTTTTCAAAGCTGGACTTGCGTGTTGGTTACCATCAGCTTTAGGTGCATGCTGATGATGTGTACAAAACGGCCTTCCGGACTCAAAATGGCCATTATGAGTTTCTAGTGATGCCCTTCAAGCTGTCGAGCGCCCATTTCTCTTTTCAATCTGAGATGAATATAATTTTTTGACCGATACTGCGTAAGTTTGTTTTGGCATTCTTTGATGATATCTTAATACACATCTCAACATGGGAACAACACTTCTAGCACATCACCAGCGTCCTACAAATCTTGCGGGACAATTGCTTCTATGCAAAACAAACAAAGTGTGTCTTCAGATACTCTTTCGTCGCTTACTTGGGCCACATAGTCTCGGGTCAAGGTGTAGGTGTTGACCCTTCAAAGATAAAGGCTGTGCAGCAGTGGCCTACTCCGAGCATTAGCTAAGCGTTATTATGGGCTATTTTGCATACTCGATAAAATAGATCCCATGGCGTATCGTCTTTGCCTGCCCGATTCTTCCAGAATTCACAATGTTTTCGATGTCTCCTTGCTAAAAAAATGTCATAAAGACCCTCTGCACTAGCAACACCAGGAACTGCCGCCTAAAGTTGTGGATTCCCATCCTGTATTGACTCCTGTTCAGTTGTTGGGGTTCCGCAAGGTGCTTCAGCACGAGAAATTCATTCCTTAGCTCCTCGTTCAATGGAATTCTCAGACACCCATGGAGGCTACGTTGGAACCAGCTATAGACTTCATTCGTGATTTTCTTACCTTCAACCTTGAGGAGAATGTTCGTTTTGATGAGGAGGACAATGTTACTGGTGTGATTAACCCGTCTTGAATGTTACTACTGGGTCCTCCACATGCTCGAGAAGCGCACGTGCAACCGACCGCTAGCTAAATTTCAGGATTATATTTATTTTATTTGCTATATAATTAGTTATGAATATGTTCTATTCTGTTGCTTGGCTGGATTCTGTTTCTATATACACGCTGTCGATTGTTATATTAAAAATAGAATATTATTTTAGTTTTCTACTCCCATTTTTCTCTAATCCCTCTCTGCTCTCTTCCGGTGAGACCGCGGTCTCTTTCCTTCTCTCCTTCCTTTTTTGCTTTTCCACTCCCTCTATTTTCTTCTTAGTTTCCCCTCTGTCAAACCTCCCCCGTCCCCCTTGTTTTTTTCCCAAATGACCACGATTTAATGTTCATTGTTGGCCGTGTGTTACTGGCTTAATTAATCAGACCATTTCAACATCGATGGAATCTACAAGTATCAGGAAAAGTACTCGGGCTACTCGACCTCCTCGGACAATGCGTGATTTCATCCAGACTTGAGGACGGGAAAAAAGGACGAGGACCTGGTTCAGAAGTGGGACGAGGACCTGGTTCAGAAGTAGGACGAGGACCTGGTTCAGAAGTGGGACGAGGACCTGGTTCAGAAGTGGGACGAGGACTAATTCAACAGAACCTTGTTACTACTGTTAGGCCGTTAGCATTTGCTGTTATTTTTCTGCACGTGTTGCAACTTAAATTGGTTATTCTGTGTCAGACAGAATATGCTTCTGTTACTCGATTGTCTTTATATACTGGAACAAAAGGAATGAATGGATATACAGAATTTTCCACAAATCTCTTCCTCAAACTCTATCTCTCTCTCTCTCTCTCTCAATTTCTCTGTAATCCTTTATCTCCTCTGCTTCTCTCCTACTTCTCCCTCTTTTCTGTTCTAATTACTCCCTGCCAGAGCTCCGCCTCCCTGGTTGAGCAGCGAAATCAAAGGTGATCGTATCACCGTGGAACTGTTGCACGCATCAAATGAACATTGACTATTGTTTTAAAAATTAAGTTTTGTTTTGGTCATCTATATTTGTTATTATCATTGGACAAGTGATGAATTGTCATTTTTATGTATATGTATGTTTGCTAAACATTTATCTTAGCCATGTATTTTTTATCTGTTTTAGAGGAGTGGTTTGATACCTATACGGCTGAAAGTGACATGAGGCATCTTTTTGAGTTATTTGATAATCAATAGTTGTCCTAATTTTATTATGTTTATAGAGTGATGTATGAGAAATCTTTAAATTTGTATAGCATAAATATCTATAATTTTATATCTCTTAATTTTATATTATGTTAATAGTATAATTATATTTTTTCACACTATGTATAGTGAGATTTATGATTTATTTTGTATTATTACGTGAAAAGTTATATAATTATTTTATTATCATATATCTGTTCGTCACAAATTCAATATATTTATATATAAAAATTAGATAATAAATTAATTGGATCTGAGTAAAATATTTTATATTGAAAAATTACAGATCGTAATGCCTAATTTCTATAATTTTTCTTTAATTATTTATAGAGATTTTACTGTCCACGCGTCTCCAACCACTTCCAAGACTCTGCAATGAACTGTCAACGTTGAGAATGGACATTCCGCTTAACTGTACGGATTGCAAATCGGCCGTTCATTGTCCAAATTATGACGATAATTTCATTTGTTTATTTTTTTCTCTCTCCTCTTTTATTTATTTATTTATTTATTTGTGCTTTCAAAATATCTTCCTGAAGTAGAATTATTAACTTACGAGGAATCCTTATCCTTTATACAATTTTGTACAGCTACGATGCACGAATTAACAATAATAGCAATAATAAATTATTAATAATAACAATAATAACAATAATAATAATAAATAGGTTTGATAAATTTCATAAAAAAAATCTAAATAAAGTAAGATAAAGTCTCAATAAAATTCAAACGAAAGATATCCTAGTGGCCCAACAAATTTCAAGCCCAAAAAACAAGGCTATATGCCTCTCATAAGTTATCTGTTCATCATTATTCGTAAAAATTTTTTAAACAGTTAGTTTAACAAGTGTCTATTGAACCGTCCCTACTCTCTATAAGTATCCCTTTATTCTCACGAAAAAAAGAGAAAAATAAGTTCTGACCACCATCCAACCCAAGAGGAGAATTCATTAAGAAGTGAACGAAACTTGGACCACCAATTCGGCCAGAAACCCTCTATCCTGCCAAGTGGCCAAAAACTATCTCTCCTGCCAGGTGGCCTGATACAAGTAAATGTAATTCAGGAGACACTCCATACGGGGCACCGTCCATTCCTCCATAGCATTTCTAAGTCACCCTTCAGCGGGTGCATTCCAAAGCCGTCCCTCTTCGGGCACACTTTCAAGCCGCCCTCCGCGGGCGCACCACTAAGTCGCTCCTCTATCTGGCGTAATTCTAAGCCGTCCATCAATGGGGCACACTTAAATGCTCGATCCAATATTACATGCATCTTCCGTTCATCTTTCTATACTCTTAAAAAGATATTTAACTTGAGTGTCAGAGGGTTTACGGTTGGAGTAACTCCCATCATCTTCAGACCTTTTATTTACCGTTGTGTTGTATAGGGTTGAGGTTCAAAGTTACAGAGATTAGATCCATATCAGATCGACTAACACGAAGATTCGATTCGTAGTCTCCAATTCGTAGGATAACCGGAATTTCTGGTATGCAACATTGACGTCGTCTGTAAAAAGCGACCAAAATGCCAACTTTACCACCAAAAAGCACAAAAAACAAAACTAATGTAAATGCTCTTCTTAAGGAGACCACCACTCCTAGCTGTCTCTGGCAGACACTCTTTATTAAGACATCTACTCCAGGCTCTTTGCCTACGATGTGGTCATCAAAGACTGGGGGTTATTTCTTTAACTGCGCACACTACGACTTCAAGAAGAAGAAATGAGAAAAGTGCCCGCCTAGAAAACATACAGGCCCAACATCCCATTATTTGAACTGCATCATTCATTGAACTGTGGAGTTAGGTACGATCCCGGAGACCATAACTATTCAAGTTAATTCTGAAGGTTTTTAACTGCTTCAATTGAATTCCTGAAGTCTTAACTATAACAGTTGTTTCTATCCAATATGACGTTACAAGTCTTGGGGTAATGGACATCTAGAAATCATATAAAAGGGAAGAACATCCAAGATAATGGAAAAAAAAGAAAGAAAAAAAAAAGATGGGCAACATCCTTGCCACACCATAGATGACCTGCAACTCCTTTGATCATAAAGAGGTTCATACACCACAAGAAGATAATTTACTATTCTGATCTCTATTCATTTAGCCATCTTGCTGGAGTAATAAGTCTAGAGTGAGGAGGTAGGGACTAGTCTAAAGAAGTCATGTTGGGGCTTCCCCACCGTCACCGATCTCTAATACCTAAAATAATAATAATAATAATAATAATAATAATAATAATAAAAATAAATAATAAAAAGTAGTCAGCCAGAATTGCAGCAAAGCACTTGGGCAGGTTTGCGGTGAAGCTGAAAAGAAAGAAGAAGAAAAAAAAAAGAAAGTAGAAGGGAGAGAGGCCGACGCACAGAACGGCGGCAGCCACCGTCACCGATGGGAATGATGCCCAGATTTGATATCGGTGGAGCCTTCTCCACATTTATCCCTCAATTTTGTACCGTGATGTGAAGAGGAGGAGTGAAATCGCGAAGCCTTTCGACGCGAGACCCATCGCATCCGTCGCCGCCATCTCTAAAGGAAAATCAATAAATCCAACCAGGGCACAACAGAACACCAAAAGGTCTCCAGCTTTCCATCTATCAGCGAGGTCTCCAAAATTTTATCTCTGAACAAGCAGGATACCAAAAGGTCTCCGGCTTTCCATCTCTCAGCGAGGTCTCCGGATTTATCTCTCACAAGTGGCTAGCCAAAAATCCTCTCCGAAGATCTCCCAAGCGTCTCTCGGATTTTCCACTTAGATGTCCGGTTACAAATGTCTCCGGAAAACTTTCTATTTAGATATCTAGTTACAAACGTCTTCGGAAAGTTGCTCGGATTTCCCTCTTACAAATGCATGATCTCGATTGCACACAAGGATTTTCTAGTACTTCAAAAGCAGCCCGATCCCAATACAAACTCAGCCGGTTTTTCCTAAACTGGCAATTCCTCTTACAACCAGCAGGCACCTAACTTCACTCCGGTGTTTCCTCTCTACTCCGCCGGGTCACAACTGCAAACCGGCATTCCCTCTAACAAATAGCCAGTTTGACCCAATTACTTTCGATTTGACCAAGTTGCATCCGAAACTTCCTCTTACAAGCAGTTAAACCGGCCAAAGTTCCATTCCGGAATTCCTTCTCACAAAAAATCCGATTTAACCAAGTTGTATCCGAATCTTCCTCTTGCAAGTAGTTAAATCGGCCAAAGTTCCATTCCGGAATTCCTTCTTACAAAAATACGATTTGACCAAGTCAAACCAACTTCTAAATCCGTACACCGGCATTTTCAGAGATGAAATGTCGGATGGCCAAACTTCCATTCCGGAATTCTTTCTTTCAAAACACGATCAATGCCTCGTATTTCTACCTCCTCTCCTTGCCGCATACTCCACGTCTTGCCTTTAATCCGTCCGACCTCCATCATATCCGACATCCTGACTACTAAGCCAAATATTCCACATCGTGGGTAGTTTTAACTTCTCAATTTTTTGATATCTTTGGTAGTTATGAGGTAACAAATGTCAAATATTCTAATCCTCAAAATTATATAAAACTCTTTCCTTAGGATTTTTTTATATTATTTTTGTCATGTACCAAAATTAATTTTTTTTCCTAATATAAAATTTACTAAGATATGAATAATAATCCTAAATTGGGTCAAATGTAAACAAATCAAATCTAAAATAGTAAAAGACCACAAAACATAGAGAACAAAGGATTTAATCGAACTAAATCTTATTTGAATTTCAAACAATAACAATAATAATAAAACTTCTTGAAAATCCAAATAACTCACAAGAAAAAGCTATCAACCCAAAATCTAAACAATCACAATAAGATATCAAAGCAAATACAATTAATATGATAATCTCAAATATAATTAGATTATAATATTTGAATCATATAGCAGTCCTCAAATATGATCCTAAATACAAATCCAAATATAAATCTAAATACTAATATAAAAAAAAGATGTTTTTTTTTTCCAATCCTACAAGTCTTTACAATTCTCTAATTTGAATAGTTAGAAATATTTGTAAAAGGAGAGTTTAAAATTTAACATGTATATAAATATATATAATAATAAATATATATTCAAAAATAGATAGAAGAATAAAAAATAGTAAATTTCAAAGAAAATTTAATATTTCAAAAGTCTAAACAAGTCAAATATCTAAATATTACAAAATTAAATGATCAAAAGTCTAAAATCTAAGTACTTGATAAATTTGAAGATTGATTCAAAATTATAAAATTTAAAAGGTCAAATCATATGAAATATTAATCATATGTAGGCAAAATTCTAAAAATTTAAAAATTTGCTAAAACAAAAAATCAAGGATTAGTATATCAACAAATCCAAATGCCAATTTTGATAATGTTCAAAGATAATATTTTATCAATTTAATATAATAGTTCTAAAAAAAAATCAAACAATGGATCCCATATCAAATCATAAAACTTTTTCTCCCTATTAAAAACATTTATTTGTTAAAACTATCTGATGCGTCTTGGATTTGAGTTGTTGACGGATTTCGGTGTCGCTGGATGATTCAAAGCACCTTCCGGTCTCAGTACTCATTGGTTTGGATTTTACATATCACAACTAAAAAATGAGAGGCAAGATGATCAGTGTAAATTCGTTCCTTTATATATCCTCTAATATTTAAATTAGTAATTTTTTTCAGAGAATGAAAGATGTAAAGACAAAATCAATGTAGGGAGAGGGGGTTTATGAGTTTGACTCAGAGGCTGCACTCAGCGTGGAGCAAATTTTTCGATGGTACACTCGCAGAGAGGGATTTTTTTGTGAGGAGGAGGCGAGAATGTTGAGGAGATTCTCAGGAATCCAGACAAAGAGCAAGAATGGGACAACTCTGGTGAACAACACTTGAGGGCTTGTTTGGGTGGGAATGTTGGTACCATTGTGCGTATTGAAGAGAGCCTACCCTCAAGGGTCTTTTATAGCCTTGGACCATTTCAGTCTTACTTGGCGCGGCAAAGCTGGTTGCTAGCTACCTGGAGTAGTTTTAACAGGCTAGCGTGAATATTGCAGGTACCATTTAAGGCAATTGTGATCGGATAGACGGGTTTCTTCCTTCGTTATGGAGATACTGTACGCGGTAAATGTTGAGGTTTCTATTGCGGGAGATACGCTGAGTTGGGAGCTTCCTTTCCCAAGGAGATCATGATCTGCAGCAATATTCGGGATCTTGATTGATTAAGGTAGGAGATTTTTCATGCATGGGAAATGTGTTGTGGACTGTCTTGTTGAGCCACAGCTGGACTGGGCCGTAGTCGGCTGGCTGGAGGAATGCTTTGGTTAACATAAGCATTTATTGTCCTCTGGGCCAGTGGGCCGTATCCTTTTTGGTCTGACCACTTCTAGGGCCGGCCTGTTGCTACAGTCATTAGCCCTCGATATTGGAATGTTAGAAATTTCAACTTCCAATATGTTCATGAGAGGACGGGGCACGTCCTGTCTCCTTTCCCTTTATGTTTCTTGTCTAGGCCTTCTTTAGATTCTTTATTTTCACTATTTTTGGCGTGACTCTTCTGTTCCCGTGATTCTCTGCAGATTTGTTGGGATCGAGGTTCCTTGATGTTTAGTGACCTGCTGATTCCTTTGCATGCTATAAATCGAAGGCTTGCAGCGCTTTTTTGGATTACATACCTCCTT
>JAOVVI020015215.1:0-11255 GCA_028571085.2 Nepenthes alata | reverse complement strand
TTCTACATACACAATCAATTCGCATATGTTTGTATCGAATAAGAACAACATTGGTCAGCCTGTTTAACCATTGGTTAGCCCGTGAAGAAGAATAAAATTGGGCTATCCCGGGGATTGTCCTATCAACTGACTCTACAATAGTGTGTGAAGAACATTGTGTCTATAGGATTGTGTTTAAAAAAATTGTGTCTTAAGTCGTAATGAAATTAGATAATGGCAACTCGACTAAGAAGAATGATCAGGAAA
Organism: Nepenthes alata; assembly: GCA_028571085.2. Taxonomy (NCBI): domain Eukaryota; kingdom Viridiplantae; phylum Streptophyta; class Magnoliopsida; order Caryophyllales; family Nepenthaceae; genus Nepenthes; species Nepenthes alata. Next base: position 11,009 of record JAOVVI020015215.1, on the reverse strand, counting down.
AGTAGTTCAGTTTCAAATATGACAATAAATTTTACAGAGTCGTTAATTATCCTAGCAGTAAATATTACGCTAAATAGACGATACCCGCGCAACAAGTAGAAGAAATTTACAGAATATGAACTTTTAATTTTAAAACCGCTTTAATCATTAAAGATCATGAACAAACAATATCTATTCGAAATGAATATGAATAGAAAAATTTAAAAATAAAGGTTATAATTATATCAATTATAGTTTAATACAAATAGCTATCAAACCTTAATTAAGTTAGGAATTTATACTCCTATCTTATTATGTCTTAGAGATCAAACTCTACTAAAATATAAAGATTTTATTTTAGCAATTATTCAATCTAATCTCTATAACGGTCTAATTTATTTTAATTGTGCACCAAAATTTACTGTTGACCTAAAGGATCCAACTATCATAAATACGTTAGTTTTAAATATTCATTTACCTAGTCTATCTCAACAAGAAGAGCGATGATGATTTCTAATTCTCTATCGTATTTATTTTAAATTATTAACAATATAATTTAATCCAAAATGTCTCATTCAAACACCACCTGATGAAACAATTATTTTGCATGTCAAAGGAGATCAAACTACTACATTTACACCAAAATTAGTAAAATTGAATGAAATCACATTGCCATCACAATGGCAAGTTAATCTTACACAACCACTGAGACATCTAACTAGACGAGAATTTTCTAAAATTTTTGAGACCACAGAAAGAAATATTATTTTCAATTTTTGAACGCCACAATTACCCCGATCATTAAGCTTTAATACACATAAAATACAAACAATTTTATCTGATTATGAAAGTGTTAGACCATCATCTATTAGTACATGCTATCAGTCTACATATACATAAGAGAATCAAGATAATAGACATGTAGAAAGTGGAATGCCTATTCCAGAAATAATTACTCAAACAACAACTGATTCCCCAACTTTTTCAGATATGTAAACTATTAATATTATATCTCGTGATCCATATACTCCAAAATGAAATATACTTGATGATGAAATTTATAAAATTAAAATTGGATTACTCTATAGAGACAATAAGAAGGAATCTAATCATTATTCTATAGAGCAAATAAATTATGATATGCAATATGAAGAACGGTATAACGAATATCAAAATTATACTAAGAAATATTCAAAACTAAATTATCTCAAATTTATTCCCGATATGGATATGTTAAGAAAAAAATTTATGTCAGAGAAAAATAAATATATTAGGGACTGGTATTTTAAAATATATAATAAAGTATAATTAGAAGAATTTAGAATTTTATGGAAATAAAAAATGATGTCATTAAGAAAAAATTTATCATTTTTGAATGGTTCCTTCCGTATATTAGGAATACTATTCAACAATCTCAAAATACATAAAATATCAATGTCAATAATAGAATTACTGTCACTTGAAATACTATCAACGGATAACAAATTATATCTGTTCATCCTTCACTCACAAGATTAAAATTAAATATTGATAATATAACTATTATTGTAACTCCATTTAAAAAAGACGTTGATAGAGAACGTGATAATAATACAACGTTAGAAGATATGAAAAAGGTGTATGAATAAAATAATTATCAATCTCAGATACTCCATACAGTCGCTCAACAAGTAAAAAGAATAGAACATACACTACAAAATAAAGTAGGCAACCCATATTAATTTTCATATAGTATAGCTCATTTACCGAGTTTTCTTTTACCTACTATTACTGATGTACAATTTTTACCAAAATGGACTGATATATTGTTAGAACAAATAACAAAATGTTTAAGTAATTTACCTTCTACATCCACGCCTAAATCATTGTATCTTAAAACAGTTCAAACACTTGAATATCAACAATCGAACATATTATCTATTCAACATATCTATAAATATCAAAGCCAACATAATAATCAATTTCTTAAAGAAATAAATAAACAATTAACAAAATTATCAAAAAAATTGAAGATTTTCTCAATTAATTAACACTAAAAATATAAAGATAAAAATGTACAAATAATAGAAAAACAAAAATAAACTAAAAAGAAGAAAAGAAGAAAAAAGAAAAAATTTTGAGAAATCTCCATCTTCACTTGTAGAAAACAATAGTAGTAATTTACTGGACATTCCACATTCAAAGCAAAACCTAATGGAAACTCCACTTTCACAACAAAACTTAGTGAAAACACTACCATCACCATTAGCATTTAGTGGCAGCATTATTACTCACTTACCTATCTTACCAACTATACCTACTACAAAGAATATCTCTATAGATAACGGTAATTTAGAATTTGGAATACCTTCTGTTTATAAAAGACTACCATTAGTTAAGAAATTATTAACTGTTATAATAGACGAAGTACTGAACGACATGGTATCTACTAAAGAAGAGAAGTTGACTCAAGAACAACCTCTTGTTCTAAGAACTAAAATAACCAGAAAAGAAATATTAACTCAAAACCAATCTTTTGTTCTAAGTATTGATATAACATCTACAACAAAAGAATTCTCCTTCTTTAGTAACTGTTGATCTTAGTCATCTATATCTATGTTCGACACTACATTTTTACATAATACTCCTAATCCTCCTAGATATTTTTCTTCTATCTTAACTTTTAATGATGAACCAAAAGATTCATTTATGGATCAAACACATACTGCCCAATTTATTCTCAACTTATCACCTTTATTAGATCAACTTACTTTGCATCAAAAACTTTCTCCTTTAACTCTCAGCCCTCAACAAACCTATCCTTCACCTGCTCCATATCTATCTACTACGCTCTTTCATGATCCTTTTTTAGCTCCTTCCCCTCGCTATCATTTTTTCTCACTTATTCAAACACCTTGTCTTTGGGCGAGGGGGGTATAGGGTCTGGTATAGGGTCTGGGTTTGGATTATTATCTGAATTATTAACGTTATCTTCTGGATTATCTGAATTATCTGAATCCGAATTATCTTTATGGATATCTCATTTACTTATTCATTCTTACTTATCGCAATCATATTCAAACATATGCCCAAAAACATCTAAACACTTAACTACTCCTATGCAAAAAAGCCTTCAAGACAATATAAAGCAACCTAGCAAGTATATTAATCTTAAAGTGGTATCTCAACTCAATAATTCAAACAAGAAAAAGAAACTAATCAGACTCATAGCAACTCAATTACAACCAGTACAATGGAATGATAAACATAAAAAATACAAAAACTTTTGATATCGAAAAAAGAATATTCATTACGCTATTCTACTTTGGATCGTTACAATTTGACCTCAAACTATATGGAAATATATGAAAATAAAATATCAACAATATTCAAACCAAACAATTTATAAAGTACAAAGTACGCGTAAAAATATATCAAAATGGTATAATCAATTCTTAGGAATAGATAGAAATAGCTATGATGTAAAAAGGGATATTATACGATACCACATACGCATGTTATTCATATTTGTACTACTCTTATGAGACGCATGTTTTCTGCATACAAAGTCTCTCTTATATAGTCATTTTCAAGAAAAACTTTACATAAAGCAAAACGTATTTAAAACATGTATTCATCCGCCATTGGTATTTGCATTTTGGACGAATAAATTTATCAAAGTAAGTTTTAACAAAAATTTATTGAGTTTTATGCTTTTCTATAGGACCAGTATGCCTCCTAAAAAAGACAAAGGTAAGCAAGTTCAGCCTCCTTCTACTCCAACCAAACAAACCTCCCATGATTATGCCATGCTACCACCACAAATTATACCTACTACCCCTCTACATCAAATATCAGCTTCTTCATTTTCTTCCTCTCAACTGCCTATCCAAATTGATTATTTTACAAAACCAATAAAACAACATATTACTATGACAGGATTGTACAAACCATTATCTCTGCAAGAATTACTCAATGTTACTAATCGTATGTTTCAGTCGAATCGTTTATATCTGATAGCCGACCCTTTGAAAACGCAACAATTTTATGAATTAATTCTTATTGATTCAGATTTTATAGAACTCAAGTATCATAGGAATTCACAAGACAATTCTATTAGTTACTCCATTTGCAAAATTAAAAAAGTTTGACCCCATCAAGACATAGCTCTTGATCTTTCAGACCCCAAACCTTTTTCTGCTAATTATCAACCCATGGAATATAATTATCAGGATTACAAGGACACATGTTATAATATATTTTTTCTTCGCTCCTACGGTCATTCTTGGTTCTTTAAATTTGACCAAAATTGTCCCAAATAAATTCCTTTTTATTTTCTGAATGGTGGCTTTACTTTGGCCATTGTCCAACGATTTATCTAACTCCCATTAATGAAACACAACTCTATTATGAAAAACTTATACCAGAAATATTTCTTGATAATCGTAAAATTATTTTTCATATTGACTATACTATTCCATGGATAATGTCTTGGGCTTTTACTTGTCAAGTAATTTATCCCGATGCACCATTATCAATTGTGCGAGACTTCAAAGTTAAATGGTGGGGTAAATTTGATTACACGACCATTACACCACAAAATATTCAAACAGATATTCAAGCCAAAAAATTATTTTATCAAAAAGTTAAAAGAATAACGTCAAAATATCTCATTGTGGAAATCCAACAGTCGACTGCATCTACAATCAAATATTCCAAATGAAAGCGCCAACTGTAGAAATTCCAAAGACGTCTCCAACACTATTTATGAACACTACAGTAAATTCCAAAGCGCACGACACTATTCTTGAACACTACAGTACCTGTCCAAAAATACATCGTATACAAATTTATAGTTTTTCATCACAAACCATAAATTTAGTAACCGACTACTTATCAGACTACTCGAACCAATCATAAGACCATAACAACATAATCCCATAGCCTACATATCATTTGATGGACATTTAACCAGTTGCCCAAACTTGACAACATCAACCAATATCATCAAACTTACAAGACCCAAACTGCCTAAGATTAAGCCAATACATTAGCCGATTCCGAATACCATGAAACAATATTCTAAACATCTAAACGCTTCCCAGAGACCAAATACACCAAAGGCCAATGACTGAAACCGAAATTAAACTAAATTACAACATTTAGGTACATTAAACGTTGTCCGAAAATATTAAGCAACATGAATCATCCATAAACATAATAATCTAAACTCCTTATATCCTCTTGATCCTTCAATCCCGATCGCTTGGGAGGACTTGTGCAACTAATCAGAAGGGCTTACTAAAATAGTAAGGAGTGAACCAAAAGTTTAATAAGATACTATATAACAATGATCATATGCATATCTTTGTATGAAAAACATGACGGCAGGATCAATATATCAAAATTCAATGATATGCTATGAAGTTTTCATGTAAATACATGTCCAACTTAATGCAGATTTTTTAACTCATTTTTACTATGTTTCTTCTTAATCTTAGTTATCAAAACTTGATTAATTCTTTATTTTCTTTAGGGACCAAGGCTGGTAGGCTTTATCAGTTAATCGAACGGATAATCAAAAATTAGGTTGTATATATTTCCATACAGCCAAAGGCCATACACTCCTATTCAGGGCCATGAGTTGGGTCGTCTACATATCACCCTATAGGTGGGGTCAGATGCCGCTTTTTATCCCTGTGGTATGAAAAATTAATATACCACTATAACATACTAAGGTGTGAAAAAATAAATTATCCCCTAAATGTTCCTTAGTCCTGTTTCTTTATCTTATAAAATCTCTACACTTTTCATCGTTCTTCTTATTTTTTTCACTCTTGAAGAAAATGTATATAATCTATAACATATTGTAGAGTTTTCAATCATAATTTTATAACTTCATACTCATACGTTTATCGAAACTTAATCATAGTTCAATTGAAGGTAAGGAATGTTGAATTTGATGGTTAAATACAGAAAATTCATCAACTAGATTAATTCAGCAATTAAATAAATTCTCGGACTATACCTACTAAAATATATGCATTTTTTTAGCTCATACAAATTACATATCACATAAATTTGGGGTGTATGAAAGTTACGATACGAATTTAACACATATGGAAATCATAACTTAAGAAAATGACCCTAAAATTCAGTTGATGTAGAAATTCAGCTCTTAGGTTATGTTTAGTTGGTGAAAATAAAAATTTTATTCTCACATTATTTTAAGTACAATATTTATTTAACTATTTGGTTATATTTTGATAAGAAATAAATATTCTCCGAAAAATAGTTATTTTTAAATTTCGAAGAATAACTATTACTACATTATTCAAGGTATTATTTATTCTTGGGTGATACAGAAAAACTATTCTCGCACATTTTTTTGATATTCTGAAACTGCCCTTATCACTCACCCTAATCAATCTCTCTCTGCAGTTTCCTTATCTTTTACACCCATCTGCTCTCCCTCAAATCCCTACCCTCGCAACATTCTCTCGATCGAGCTGCTTTTGCTTCCACCATTCGCTTCGAACATGTTCTCTACTTCCACTCCAGGTCTTGCTTCCTCCTTCAACAGCCCTTCGAATCTGTCTGTCTTCTATGCATCTCTTCTACCGTTCTCTATCAGAACGTTCGAAAGTTCGACTCCTCTGCATTACTTCGAAAGCTTCACATTAAAGATTTACAAAAGGTAAGAATGTTCGATAGTCCCTTGTTTTATTTTATTTCTGCGAAACCCTCATTTGATTTCTCCGTCTGTCGTTACAGATTTATAAGAAATTTTTCCATGAATTTGTAGTTGTGAAGTGCGAAACCCCAGTCCAATTTCTGGGTTGTGCGATAGCTCAATTTCTATTTTCTCATAAATGTTTTCAGCAATTTACCGATCTGTGAAAAACCCTAGTTTTCTGTAATTTTCTTCTTTGGGTTTTGATTCTGCATCATACGCTTTCTGGTTGCTGCATCTGTTTCCATTCTGTTAACGTTTTCTATAATTTTTTGTAATTTTTTCATGTTTGGTTACATTTTCCATTCTGTTTCTGTTTCCAATTTGGGCTTTGATTTTGCCTGTTGCCCAATTCTGTTTCTCCATTCTGGTCTAGGTTGTTAATTTAATGGTTTGGGTTGATCAACAAATTCCCCATTCCAATCGATTTTTCGGGATTATCCTTATCAAAATCTCCAATAGCAATAAACTGAATGCATAAATTTTAGTTCTAGAATTATATTTGATTATCCTTATCAAAATCTCCAATAGCAATAAACTGAATGCATAAATTTTAGTTCTAGAATTATATTTCTTTACCTTTTGCAGCTCTGTGTTCATCTCTGCTCGAGCCATTATTTCGTTAGCTATAGCTGGGATCACCAGCTTCTCTAATCCAAATTTAGTAAGCCTGGCATCAAAATAGTCATCAGTGAGCACATTTTTCAATCCGATATTCCTGTGAGAATCGACAACTCAAAGCAATTTTGTGACAATAGGCCAAACTCATCACTGGCTCTCTGGCCTTAGTTTATGGTTCATAACACAGAAGTGCCTGAAATAAGGAGCATAAAGGAGTTGCCACACAAATGTAATTCACTTTACTAGCTACTGAGTAAAGAAAGGGACTACAAATCTCTTTTAGGGGGTAAAAAGTAAAGTCTAGGCCATGAAAATATACTTGCTGTTGTTATCTGCTGCATTTGTTGAGCAATGGTAGTGCTTCCTCCTAATTTGAATTATTGTTATGCAATGTACTTATGTAGAGGAATTTTATTTCTTATATTTGCATATATTATGATTTATTATTACAGTACATGGATTAGCTGCGTTCTAATTTCTCCAATGAGAGAAAAAAGAAGATAGCGCTCATTATAATGGAATGGATTGAAATTTGCCATACTATTTGGTGATTTTTATGTGTCTTAAGTACATTCTTAATTATTGGACAGCCTAAACTTACAATTAAGAGATTTTATAAACTTGACTTTTATAAAAAAAGAGAATGTATCAACAGAATCATACATGGTAATTATATCATATGTATTAACATGTTGAGAATGAGTAGGCCTGTATTTCTCAAACTGTGTGAGATGTTACAAAACATCGGGTATTGCGTTCATCAAAACCCATGCTAGTCGACGAGCAAGTGGTAATGTTCTTGCGCATCCTTATGCATCATGTAAAAAATAGGATGATTGTATATAATTTTCAGAGGTCGGGTGAGACGGTGAGTAATTATTTAATAATGTGTTAGCCAAAACAATACGCATGCAAGTACAGTTATTTAGACGGTCGGAACCCATTTCAGAGAATTACATAAATGAGTAATGGAAGTGGTTCTCAGTATGATAATTATTTCATATATTTATTGTTATATTTATTTGGCAAATGTATTAGATAACTCACTCTATTTCGATGTGTATTTGTAGAATTGTATAAGAGTTCTGGATGGAACGTACATAAAAATAATGGCATCTATTACGGAGAAACCTAGATATCAAACTTGTAAGGGAGATATAGTTATAAATGTGTTAGGAGTATGTACCTATGACATGTAATATCTATATTTCCTCCCTAGTTGAGATGGATCCGTAACAGATTCTAGAATTTTATGAAATGTACTAAATAGAAGACATAAATTGAAAGTTCTAAACTGTAAGATTTTAGATCATTGAATCAATCATAATGCTTTATAGTAAGCTTATTTACGTAATGATATCACATGTTTTTGTATAGGTACTTACTACTTAGTTAATATAGGATATACAAATTATAATGAATTTTTTGCACCATTTATGGGACAAAGATGCCATTTAAATAAATAGTGTCAAGCCTATCACTCAAGAACGGCCGATGAATTTTTCAATATGAAACATGCCAGTACTCGTAAAGTTATTGAAATTTATTTTGGATTGCTGAAAATACGGTGGAAAAACCTTAGAAGTCCATCATTTTATCCTGTCAGAATACACAATTGAGTTATCATTACTTGTTGTCTACTGCATAACTTTATAAGAAATATAATAGATTATGATCTTATTGAGGATGAATACAATGAGATGTTTCATGAAAATTTCTTTGACGAAGATGCAGATATGATAACACAACTAGATCCTACTGATGGTTGGAGTATATTTAGGGATAATTGGGCAAATGTTATGTTCAACAAAAGGGGTATCATTGAATAATATATTTGACACATTCAATTTGAGTAGTGCCAGTTATATATTTGTTGTTCCATATGATCAATACTGTTGTTTTATTGTTAATAAGTTATTCACAAATTAGTTATGACCACACACACACACACACACACATACATATATATATATATATATATATATATGCTTGAATTGGTGCCTTGTTTCTGTTTTTACTTCTTCTTGAATTTACTCGTTCAGCATTATGACAAATAAATGTTGTTAGGTATATCACAATCAGATAAAGATATCAAAAGAAGAATGGGAGCTTTATGAAAATGATACTCTTGTTGTGAGTATGGTTGAGATATCAAAAGAAGAAAGGAGCTCCATGAAAATGATACTCTTGTTGCGAGTATGGTTGAGTTGTATAAAATTGGTACACACAATACTGATAAAGGTTTTAAGTAGGGTTACTTACATGAGTCAGAGAGAATTTAACAATAAAAATTGTCAAATTTGGGCTTAAAGTCAAACCCACACATTACTTCTTGGATAAAGACGTTAAAAATGGAATGGAACATCGTATATGATATGAAAAGGGTACGAACACTTCGGGATTTAGATGGTATGGTGCACGAAAAATGGTTGTTATGGAACATGTATGGAATGCATTCATATGGTATGGTCTCTATTTTTTCCTTTACTCTGAAAGAGCATCTATGCTCTTTGGTCACTGATAATAGATATCATGTTTGGGATGATAATAGATATCATGTTACATGTTGATTAGAGAGGGAACATACTTCCATTGATCACTGAGTGTATAACCTTCCATATTCACTTTTTTAGATTGCAAATTTTTTGTCCTGTTACTGTCTCATGGTAATTGTGTGACAGTATATAAATTTTCAGTCGTCTTGGGCCTTTATTTCCCATTGTATAAATTGCTTCCTCCACCAAATTGAATTTTATTTAAAATAGTTTTATTTGTGCTGGAACTTTTTCATTTAAAGAGTTGGAAATAGTAGTTTAAACTGCTATTTTTTGTTATATAAAATCATTCAATGCAGTTTAAAATATGATTTATTCACACGTAGCCACAAGGGAGCTGCTATTTGGAGAAAAAAGTCATTTTCATATTCAGAAGATTTGTCAATAATTTATGGCAAAGACCGTACAACAGGGGCAGATGTACAGACTGCTGAGGACATCCTTGTGGAGCTTTAAAACAATGAACCGAAGAACGATCAATTAAGTGTGAATGATATTGCAGAAATGGGGATTGAAGATTGACTAGTCACTAATGATTTTCCTAGTGAAAGTGCACCTGATGTGAAGCTCCAGTTGCTTCGGAGACGTGCAAGGGGAGGAAATGGAAGGAATTGTAGATGTAAAAACACTATCTGATTGTATTGTCCAAACAGCTGATGTATTAAGTACAAATATGAGTAAGCTCAGTGAAATTTTAAGTAAGAGCTTAGAAGTTGATAGACATGAGCAAATGATGGAGCAATTGTATGTTGTATTGTCTAAAATTTATGAATTATCCATAAGTGAAAAGAATACATAGTATATGAAATGCATACCTGATTCGAGACATATGGCGAGCTTGTTTAATCTTCCATTGGGACAAAGATTGGATTTTATCAAATAAATTTTGTTGTAAAATATGTGGGGATCTTAATTGTTCATATCTTCCAATGCCACTGGATTATCTTAAAATTTTGAATGGAATATGTTGTTGAAATTTTCATTTTATGCTAACAGAATTTATATATATTTGAATAGAATATTTGAATGCTGTGTTTTCCGTTGATTTTATTAATACATATATATTTGGCATTTTGCTGACAGAATGCATATTACCAGTCGAGTCATGCTACCTTTTATCTCTTCCCGTTACCGTTTTTTCA
>JAOVVI020015212.1:0-11255 GCA_028571085.2 Nepenthes alata | reverse complement strand
AAGAACTTATTCATGGGAGTGATTCCCAACAAACTTTCCATCACGACCGTGAGGAAGTTAAATCTGTTAGCCCGATTATTTTACAGCATGCCTCATTCTTCTCTTTCGATAGAATCTTCATCATCATGTCTGCCTCATTCTTTTCCGTGCTTCTTTTCATATTGTGCTAACCATATAAATATGCATGTTGTTTCGCGCAACCTTGTTCAGTGACAGTAGACCTTCCTCCGGCACCTCTTGTACCAAATGATATCGTATATCAATGTGCTTTGATCTGAAATAAAATAAAAAAATTTTACATAGATGATTGGCACTTTGACTATCGTAAAGTACCACATATCTATCATGTTTAATGCCTAACTCTTGAACGAACTCCTTCATCTATAACATCTCATTACAGGCCTCTGTAACTGCGATGCATTCAACTTTAATTGTGGATAGAGCTACACGCTTTTATAGCTTGGATTGTCAAAAACCTGCACCTCCCGTAAATTTTAATAAGTAACCCGATGTAAATTTACGTGTGTCAACATCTCTGGTCATATCCGCGTTCGAGTAACCCACAAATTGAGGCTTGTCATTTCTAAAACACAAGCACCTCTTGAAAGTTTCCCGAATATATCTCATAATCCACATTACCGCAGACCAGTGCTCCTTTTCTGGATTGGATAGAAAAAGGCTAACTGTCTCGATGACATGAGTTATATCTGGATTGGTGCACAACAGGGCATATGCCAAACTTCCCACAGCAGATGAGTAGAAAACGCCTTTCATGTATTTCTTCTCGTCATCCGAGGTCGGGCATTAATGAGTGCTCAGTCTGTAGTGGTTCGCCAACGGTGTGCTCACGGGCTTTGATTTATCTATGTTGAATCGTTGGAGCATTTTCTCAAGGTAGTTCTCTTAAGACATCAATAATTTTCAGGCATTTCGATCGCGTAAGATTCTGACCCCCAGAATCTGCTTAGCCGATCCAAGGTCCTTCATGGCAAATGACCGCCCAAACTACTCCTTTAGCTCCTTTATCCGGCAACTGTTGCGTCCAACGATCAGCATATCGTCCATGTATAGGAGAAGGACAACAAAGTCATCATTCGAGAACTTCTGTACAAATACACAGTAATCATGAGTTATCCACTGGTATCCCTAACTGGTCATGACCGACTCAAATTTCTTATACCACTGTCTAGGGACTTGCTTCAATCCGTACAGACTTTTTTGTAGATGACAAATAAGTTTCTCATTTCCCTTGGCTTTGAACCCTTCCGGTTGTTCCATGTAGATTCCCTCCTCAAGGTCTCTATGGAGGAATGCAGTCCGGACATCCATCTGTTCTACCTCATGGTCGTGGGCGGCAGCCAGGCCTAGTACAACTCGAACGGAGGATAATTTTATAATTGGGACAAAGATCTCATCAAAATTGACCCACTTTTATTGACTGAAGCCCTTCACTACCAACCGTGCCTTTTACTTTGGATTCTTGGTGTTCTTTTTCGATTTCAAATGAAAGATCCATTTATTTTTGAGGGCCTTCTTCCCCTTAGAAAGTTCAACCAAGTAGAAGGTGTGATTCTCATGAAGAGAACTAATTTCTTCTTTCATGGCTTCTAGCTAATCATCTTTATTGTCGTCCTTTATCGCCTCTTCATAGTCCTCAGGCTCTCCTGCATCAGTAAGCATGACATATTTATTTGGTGACAGATGGACAGATAATCGTCTGTTATGTGAGGGCCGTCTAACAGAGGCATTCCCTGCTGGTTGAGAAATGACTCCATCAATGGTGTCATTCGGAGCCATGACCTCCTCTTCATTATCCTCAACCGTCCCTTGACCATGATCCTCTCATTCCAATGATGCCAGACGGATAGCTTCAACGCTTACTTGGTCCGTTTGCTTATCGTCGCACTTAGCGTTTCTGTCAATGTCTTCAATCATCTCATTCTCAACAAAAGTTTCGTCCCTAGACTGGACAAGTCTTCTGGTAGTTGGATCATAGAACCGGTAGCCCAGTTCATCTTCCTCGTAGCCCAGAAAGACGCACTGTGTCATCTTTGACTCTAGCTTTGTCCTTTCGTCTGTTAGGGCTTGCACGAATGCTTTGCATCCAAACGCTCACAAATGATCATAGGACGGATCCTTGTCCGTCCATATCTTCTCCGGCACTTCACCCATCAGAGATTTACTGGACGACCTATTTGTAATGTAGGCCGCCGTCCGGAGTGCTTCTGCCCAGAACGATGTATGAAGTTTTGCTTCAGAGAGCATGCAATATACTCTCTCCAAGAGTGTACGATTTATCCGTTCTGCCAGTCTATTCAACTGTGGTGTCTTTAGTGGAGTATTTTGATATCTAATACCATGTAACCGGTAGTAAACATCAAAAGGCCCCAAGTATTCGCCACCGTTGTCACTTCGGACGACCTTCAGCTTCTTCCCAGTCTGACGCTCCACGATAGCATGGAATTGTTCAAAGGTAGCAAAAACCTGATCCTTAATATTTAGTGGATAGACCCACAGCCTTTTAGAACAGTCGTCAATAGAAGAAACAAAGTACTGAGCTCCACCAAATACTTTTCTCTGAATGGTCCACACACATATGTATGAACAAGTTCTAAGAGCTCTGCCTTTGGTGCGGACAAGTCTCCATGAAATAAGACTCTCCTTTACTTGCCGGCCAAGCAATAAGGATACATCTTTGGTTCTTCCTCCTTTGCTCCAGTGATTAGGCCTTTTCTGGCCAAGTAGGACAGCCCTCGATCACTCAAGTGACCTAGCCTTCTGTGCCACAGATCCATTATCCCAGTGCAGATTGTGGCATTCACGTCTACGATCACTGCACAAGCCTTTATCGCATATAGGCCGAAGACCTTCTTTCCTCTTGCTATAACAAGAGACCCTCTTGTCAGCTTTCATTCGCATTCACAGAAGGTATTTCAGTAACCTTCATAATCCAACCAACCGGCTGAGATGACATTTAGTCGAATGTCAGGGACATGACATACGTCCTTCAACATCAGCTTCGTCCCATTGTTTGTGACCAAGACGACATCTCCCCTGCGTACTACCGGAGATGTTCCTTTATTTTCCATCCTTATTACTCCAAAATCTCTTAGAGTATAGGATGTGAATTGTTGCCTTCTGGATGTAACGTGTAAGGTGGCATCGGAATCGATTACCCAGTCGGACTCCTCGTCCGTCACATTTGTCATGTCTCATTCACTTGTCAGCAAGAGACTGCCTGTTGTGACTACTAAGACAGATGACTTTTTCTCTACCCGTCCTTTGTCACCTTTTTCTTTTTCTGTATTTTTTTATTTCCATTTGAAACAATACTTCTTAATGTGACCATTCTTGCCATAGTGGTGACACTCAATATTTTGATAACTTGACCATGACTTACTGTGGGCTTTCTCTCCTTACTTTTGAACATGACATCTCCTTCTTCTCCTAGATTCAGTCAAAAGTACCTTAGACGTCGAGGTCCCTCGTGACCTCATTGACTCATCCATGAGCAGAGAAGAAATAACCTCATCTAACCTTAGTGTATTATTTCCAAACAATAATGTTGTGACAATATGATCATAGGAGGCCGGCAGAGAAGCCAGCAGGACCAATGTATTGTCCTCCTCCTTGATTTCTTTTTCAATGGTGGACATCTGCGTCAATATCCGGTTGAACTCGTCCAAGTACTTCTCGAAGCTTCCTCATTCCGACAACCGTAAGCTATAAAATTATTTCTTAATGTGTAGTCTGGTTGTCAAAAATTTAGACTTATATCGGCTCTCTAACTTCTCCAAGACCTCTGCCGGGTGAGTCAAGCCAAGCACTTTCTGGAGAGTGTTGTCCGCCAGACACAGTTTGATGGTATAATTTGTAAGATCTCTTTTGTCTTGTCATTCATCATCGGTCAAGTTTGTAGGCTTCTTATCCTTCTTCATCAGCGCCTTTATCGTCCTTTATCTGGTGAGAACGTTTTTTACCCTTTCTTGTCAGATAATGAAGTTACACTGCCCGTTGAACTGTTCAACACTAAACAGCAGATTCTTTGATGATGCTGACACCATTAGAACAAAGTTTTCAACCAGTCTCTGATACCACTTATTGGCCGAAAATGGAGCGGCCGAGCGGCACATGTACAATGGAATCGAAGAGAAGGAATGGAAGTAAGAATTACGACAACTGATATTTACGCAAAAAATTCTTATAAATTAAGAAAAAAATTACGGGACATCAAGTCCGTAAAATTACACTATGTATGAAATAAAGATTACAAAATAGGAGGCAAAAATACACACAGTTAGGCCTTCTTCATCTCCTCTATTTTTCTTTCTTACTCTCACACACTCACACTCTTCTGCTATGCTCTTTGACTCACTCTATCCCATTTTGGCATGCTTACATACACACACATATATATAAGAATATACATAAGACTTAGCAGTAGTTGGACCACCACGTCTTGCTCTATAGTTGGTGCACAGTTCCCAAGAAGCATGCATCAGACCAGCGACAGGTGGCGCATGCCTATAGCAGCCACAGATAGATCTGCTGTCTTGGGTTTTTCAGGTTATTTAAACAGGCAGATCAACCTACCCATTTTCAGACATAGCAGGTGTTTTGCGTTGCTTTAATAAGCCGGTCAACCTTATTGACCGTCTTCCGATTCAGATCGGTCAACATCCTGTTGACCGTCCTCATTGTTGTTATGAGAACCCTCAGCCCCTCAGCTAAACCGATCAACTTAGACCTTCAGTCGATAATCATATTGACCGGCTGTTGACTGTCCATCCGGTCAACCATGTTGACCGAAATTTTTTCACTGGAGTGATTCCCAACAGTTTTCTCATAGATGTAGTTTCATTTCTTTTGCTTATTGAACATAAAAATGCAGCAATGCAATCTGTGTTTGTAATAGTCCTCAAAGTCAGAGTACTTGGAGTGATGCTCATGCACCCGGGGACTGTTTTCACGCATGGACGCATCTTGTTTGCCAAATTATCAGAGAGCACAGAAAATTCTGCTCTCCTATGTTGGCAGGAAACAGTTGATTAATCACAGCGCATCTACATCTTTATCACGCCTGTTTCTTTGCATCGAGACGATTGATTCTTCTAAGCTTTTATACCCCTCATCAAAACTTCTTACATTATTCTACCAGCAGAGTTCGATGCTTTAATGGACTAATCATATGGTATTAATGTAATGTATTTTCATGTCAGAAGTTAAAACTAAAAAAGAAAGTTGAAGAAGAGGAGAAAGAAAAGGAAGCAAGTGCTGTAGAATGGGAAAAGATGGGAACTGTTCCAGAGTTTTTGAAGGTAAAAGAGAGGGTAGAGGCGTTGATAGACTGTTTTAATGGAGGATGCTCGTGGAGGAATGTAGTTTTTAATTGCATCTTCTGAATTTTATTTTGTAAAATAGAATATTTCCTACAAACGATATTTTCTATTCTTTTTGTAAAAAAAAAAAAAGCAAAGAAATAGATTAAAGAGCGAAGAGCCCTCCACCCGTGGTTATAGACAGAATCAAAAAATCATTCAAGATCAAATATGTTATATAACGATGAAAAGCAGCTTGAATATTCAAATTTTAGTTGAGAAAATTTCAAATTTAATCATATTCCTAAAAATTATATTTAAAAAAAAAAACAGGTTTAAAAAATGTCAGACAAATATTGAACAATTTCAAGTTTATGGACTTTGTAATAATTAAATATTCAGCAACACATTTAAAAAGTTAAATAATTAAATTTATTACGAAATGAATGGAACAACTGAAAAAAAAAAACTCCTAGACATTTTGATTCCCGCTGGATCGGTTATGGTCGTTGCAGCCCCTCCGAGGCTCTTGTAGAATGTAAAAATCCAACGGCTATATATATATATATATATTAAAAAAGATTGTAATAATATTATTATTATTTTTATATTTTTTTATATTTGATTAAAAGATAATAATAATAATTATTATTATTCTTAATTTTTTTTTAAAAAATATTGGCCGTCGGAGAGACTATGTCGGATTTTGAATTCGATGTAAAAATTTAACAGCTGTATATATATATATATATATTAAAAAAATATTTAATAATATTTTTTTATTTTTATAATTTTTTTATTTGATTAGAAAAACGATCATTATTATTTTTTATTTTTTTACATTTTTTTTATAAAAATATTCATCGTCGAATTTAAAAATTCCCCACCTCCCCAAAAAAAAAGGAAATTGGCTGACACTTTTGTACGCCACCACGTGCAAGTCTGCAATTGCGCCTAATTGGTGGGCGCTTTCCTACCTCTTTAAATTTTGGCTACTATTATAATAGATTTGTAAGCCCTAAATCATAAATTATAAATTATAATTATATAAAATTAATAACTAGGGTTAAACATATTCACAACATTAATTTTAATAACTGTAATAGTATAATGGAAAGAAATTATAAATCTAAGTTCTTAAAAAATATTTAAATTTGAGGTCAAGTTAAAAATTTGATTTTAAAAAATAATTATGATGGGTTCAATAAACCTAATTCAAGAAAAAGGTCGACGGATGAAGTAAATATCAAATAAAATTCAGCTCAAAAAAACCCAAGTGGCTTAATGATTTTGGTCTAGAAAGCGAGCCCATTGCTATGCCCAATTTACTTGTTCGTCTTTATCCACTAGACGGTTAAATAGGTGGTTTAACAGGTCGTTATACCGTTTGATAATCCAACCGCTTAACTCTTCTATAAATATCCCTCTTATTCTCATGAAAAACAGGAGGAAACAACTAGAAGGATCAGAGAAGGAAAAACGCGAAAAAACCACCAGAAATAAAGTTGAGAGAAACAGTTAGAGAGATAATCCATCATAAGGAGGATAGCCCTCCATCATCCGATGTGGCCAGAATAACCTCTCAGGAGCTCATCCAAGCGATATCTCATCTCCCTCCAATAGATCTCCCATCAAGTGACTGACCACAATTTGTAAATTGTGCATCCAAGCCGCCATTCTGATGGCGCATTCCTAAGTTGTCCATCTATTGAACGCATATCTAAGACATCCCTCCGCGAGCATACCTCTAAGCCGTCCACCAATTGGGCATAACCAAACGATGTATCCACCACAAATACATCATATATGCATATTTCTATACTCTTGAAAAAATATCTGACTTGAGCGTCAAATGGTTTACGGTAAAAAATATTTTCACTGTCCTCTGACAAATTATTTTCAGTTATATTACACAGGATTCAGGTTCGAGACTATAGAGACCGGATCAGTATCAAATCGACCTACACAAATATCCTATTCGCGACTCCAATCCACAGGACAACTCGAATTCATAGTATACAACATTAGCGCCGTTTGTGCGAAGTGACTAAAAGGCCAACTTTACCACAAAAAAAAAATAAAAATACAACTGATACAAATGCTCTTGTCAAGGAGACCACCACTCCTGACCGTCTTGCAAATATCCATGAATGAAACAAACATATGCTCTTTATTAAGACATCCCCTCCGGATTTTTTACGTGCAACATCATTGTCAAAGATTGGGGGCTCTTTCTTCAACTGCCCACATTACAATTTTAAGAAGGAGAAATAAAGAAATCACCTAGCATACAAAACATATAGGCTAAATAACCAAATTCAAGTCGACTCAAACAATTGGATTTCAGTAGAGGTAGAAGGCTGAGGGGCAATGCCATTGCCACTCCTAAAATGGTCGGAAACCTCTTTAATCACAAAGAGGTTCATATGTCCTCTATTGTTATGATCTCTACTCGCGTAGCGATCTCTCCGAATGCTTCAAGCCTAGCTTGAGGATGCAGGGACTAATTAAAAGAGGCCACGTTGGTTGCTTCCCCGCCATCATCGGTCTCTAATACATAAAAAAAGAAAAAAGAAAAGCAGATTGTGTAGGACTGTTGTGTAAAGTAGAAAAGAAGAAAGAAAAAAGAAAGAGAGGGAAAAGAAGGGAGAAGAGCAGTGCACAGAACGGCGGCGTCCACCGTCTCTCAGAAAGCTGGACACAACATGCTCTCCAGAAATCTCCCAAAAGGTCTTCGGATTTTTCCTAGCAAATTTTCGAATTTTCCCTAGAAGCTCTTTGGATTTTTTCCTAGAGGATATCCAGATTTCTCCTAGCAGCTCTTCGAACTTTTTCCTAGCAGGTCTTCGAAAACTTTATCACTCCGGAGACTTCCATCATCTCCAGAGATCTCATCCTCCGGAGACCTCCATCCTCTCCGGAGATCTTATCATTCATGAGATATCATTCTCTAGAGACCTTCGTCGACTTCGGAGGTCTCATCCTCTAGAGACCTCCATTCTCTCCTGAGATCTCATCCTCTAGAGATCTTCATCCACTCCGGAGGTCTCATCACTCTGGAGACCTCATTCACTCTGGAGGTCTCATTTGCTAGAGATATCTATTTTCTCCAGAGATCTCATTACTCCGAAGACCTCCATCCTCTTCGGAGACCTCATCATTTTGAAGATCTTATCACTCCAGAGATCTCATCACTCTGGAGACCTCCATCTTCTCCAGATATCTCATCACTCTGGAGACCTCCATCACTTCAGAGGTCTCATCCTCTGGAGACCTCCATCCACTTCAGAGGTCTCATCATCCATAAACCTCAATCCTCTTCAGACACCTCCATCATCTCCGAAAATCTCATCACTACAGAGACTTCCATCACTCTGAACATATCATCCTCCGAAGACCTCCATCCTCTTCGGATGTCTCATCACTCCGGATACCTCTATCCACTCCCAAGGTCTCATCCTCCGGAGACCTCCATCCTCTCTGGAGGCCTCATCATTTCGAAGATCTCATCATCTGAAGACCTCCATCCTCTTCGGAGACCTCATCATTTCAGAGATCTTATCACCCCGAAGACCTCCATCTTCTCCAGAGGTCTCATCCTCCAGAGACCTTCATCTTCTCTGGAGATCTCATCACTCCGAAGTCCTTCATCCCCCCAAAATTTCATCCCTGTGAAAATTTCACTCCGAAATTCTCTTGGGCCACAGTGCGTGCACAGCAAACACAACACATCTCATAAGGAGTGACCAAACCCAACACAACTGGCTTTGTTGACAGTCTCCTAGTAGTTTCAGCTGGTTTGATTTGTGCCTATCCCAAGATATTACACATGGGGCTTCTCCCTTCAACTCCTACGTAATTGAGGCTGTCAAGTATTCGCATAAAAGATTGTAAACTAACAACCTTGTGGCCCAAGTGGCCACAATTGACAAGGCCAAAAGGTGACCAGGAAATAATTCAGGACCGAGACGATCCAAGTAAGTTTTGCATGTATCACACTACTTGGTTGAATCATGTTTAATTAATAGCATAATTATTTTATTTGCTCATACGAGTGCTTGTATCATTTCATATCTTTGATTGACCTAAATTGCCCATAAGTCGGGTGAATTCTTATTCACCAGTCAATGAACCTTGGTTCCAAACCAAACGGCCCAGAGACGGTAGAATTTAAACCTCAATTTCGTACCGAGCCACCCTTATAAGATCAAATTTAAATCTCCTGTCACCGAGTAACCTACGTATGGTCAAACTTAAAATCTTAGGGAGTTTTCAGCATGATGCGGCGACCATCTCCAAAGGAGTGAGCACTATCCGTCAACAATGGTCAACAACAAACTAGGACTAGACGCATGAAAGCCACAACGTCCTTTAATAGGACCAAGTACTGACGGGTACATGTAAACGACGTCCTAAGCTAATAAAAACCCGGTGACAATAGCATCAAGGCTTAGCCAGCAACCACCCTTTTGTCAATGTTACGACCTCCTCCTGATAGGGGCGAGCGCGACCAATCAGACACACGTGTAAAAACTCAACAACAATGACCGTAAGGTTTAGACAGCAATGGCGTCCTATCCAAACCTACAGTTACAATCCCATTAGAAGCATGCCGGGGATTAAAAATTTCAAACCTCCCGACATGGGGGGTTAGTGATGGGTTCAGTAAACCCGGCTCAAGAAGAAGGTCGATGGATGAAATAAAGGCCCAATGAAATTTAACTCAAATAAGGCCCAGTGGCTCAATGATTCCGACTCAGAAAGCGAGCCCATTGCCACGCCCAATTTACCCATTCGTCCTTATCTACAGGACGGTTAAACAAGTGGTTATACTATTTGATAATCCAACCGTCCTACTCTTCTATAAATATCCCTCTTATTCTCACAAAAAACAGGAGGGGGGGACGACTAGAAGGATCAGAGAGGAAAATTGGAAAAAATCCACCAGAAAGAAAGTTGAGAGAAACGGCCAGAGAGATAATCTATCGTAAGGAGGCGAGCCCTCCATCAGCCTAGACTGGCAGAACAACCTCTTAGAAGCCCATCCAAGCGATCTCTCCTCTCCCTCCAAGAGATCTCTCTTCAAGTGACTAACCACAATTTGCAAACTATGCATCCAAGCCGCCCTTCTGCGGGCGCATTCCTAAGCTGTCCATGTTACGGGCATTGCCAGGTCACCTCCAGAAACGACATCTCCTCCTCCAACAGCTGCCACGCGGACCAACCGTCACAACAACCGAACCACACGGCTTCAACTGAAATTCAGAGACTATGTCTAACATACTGCACATGCACACTGCACATGCTGTTTCAATTCTATTTTTCTGTTCTGCGCATGAGGCTTTAGTTTCTGTTAGCTCACATGGCCACGGGCCTTTATTGTATAAAGATCATACTAATAAATGGAAGGATAGGATTTGATTGTTGTTCACTCTCCCTTCCTGATTTCTCCTCCCTACCTCTCTATTTTCCCATACCTCTTCCCTTTTCCCTCCCTATCTAGGTCTTTGTTTCTCTCCCCTACCTTGGTTTCCTCTTCCTCACCTCGTTCCTTTTACTTAAATTGCTCTCTCGTCTGAACTCCCCTCTCCAATCAGAATTCTTCCACCTGAACCTTGTATCAGACTGCGGTGAGCGTAACATTGGTGCTCTCATTGAGGAATGACTGAGGGAGTGACGACACGTTACAAAACACTAGAGGAATCCATCGCCGTTCTTTCAAAGGAACTGAAAGAAGTATCGGCGACCGTCCAGCAACATAGCGAAGGTATTTCGTCTAACTCATCTATGAATGAGCACATCCAAAAGTCACTTACTGAAATTTTGCTTCGATTGGATAAATCGTCTGGAAATCCACCAATGCTACCTACTCCGCCGCCGTTTATGGCAACTCCGACTACCATTACTCACACTCTACCCCTAATTTCCCAGACAACC
>JAOVVI020015211.1:0-11256 GCA_028571085.2 Nepenthes alata | reverse complement strand
ACAGTAGAGGTGGAGCTTGAGCAACGTAACACATTATAAAGCCGAAAGCGGTTCACTAGGGCAAAGTAGTTAAGATTCCGGGGACACACACAACCCAGACGCAATGGAAATAAACACGAATTTTTTGACAATCATTGGCCACCAAATATTGTGTTGGAACAAGAAATAAAGTATACAATTAAGCCCATAAATTGTACAATAATATTTCATGTGAAAAATATTTTTCAATTAAAAAAAATTATGGAACAATCGCCAAAAAATTTCACTATAAAAATATTTAGTTATAAATATAACATTTTTTTTAGAGTTATTCATAACAACCCATGTAAATAATTAATTAAAAATAGTCCTTGACATACCAAATAACCATACGAGAGAAAATAAATCTACTATAAAAGTATTCAATAATAAATATAATCTCGTCCAAAAGCCATTCATAACAAATAATCTGTTAAGAAAAATCTCCTACATATATTGCATCCATACAAAAGAAAATATAATAAGAAAATTGTTAGGGTTCGATCCGGATATACACACAACTTGGCGCAGTGGAATAAAATCTGAACTCTTCGTCAAACGTCAACAACTAAACTCATGAGTATAAAAAATATAATAACACAATATTTTTAACCAAGAAAATCCTTTTTCACCAATAAAAAATCTCAAAAAAAAATTCTAAATAAATCTACTATAAAATAGTACCAGTTACAAATAACCATATCTAAAATTTATTTACTATAATCCCAAGTGAAATATGGTTTACAACCCCTTCAACACACCAAATGCCTCACAAGAGAAAGTATAATTAAAAATAAGAGTAATCAAACGAAATACATTAAAAAATTCACTTTAGAGCAATGTATCCGACCTTGGGCTAAGAGCGGAACTCAAATCAAATTTTAATCGGATGTCGAACATCGTCCTCTTTTCTATTTTTCTCTCCTCCCTCTTTGTGCGGTACTCATTGTTTGAGAAATAATTTTAGAATACCTAAAATCACATTAAGCGCGATTTTATACTACGAACCAACACTCGAAAGCCCATCAAATGTCCCTCGGGGCGGGAGCCACTGGAATCGGTGCACGAACGCCGCAGGAATTAGGACTCGAGCGATTGGTCGCGCTCGTGAATATTGTAATCTGTGCACCTCTACTAACATTCAACCGACTGTTGATTGACCTTCACACAAATACCATGCGATCTTCTAATAACTATCTATTCATTGTGGAACCCATAAGGGAGTGATCAAAATTCTAACAAAAATAAGCAACAAATTAGTAGTGTATCTTAAAATCAAGACTAAAGCAAATCTTGAACTTGTAAAAGAATAAAAACACTCGAATCAAATCTTAACTAAATGTTTTCTTTTTCACTTTTTTTCTCTCTTCTCACACTTCCGTATAATGTCTCTTATGATTTTGCTCTCTTCACTTACCTATAGGATTTTTATACTCAAGATAGGTGTTCAAATACCAGTTACATTTAAACTCCATATTTAGAGTTTGAACGCAAAAGGCAAAACCCATCTATACATTGTCACTAGAATTAATGTATGTCCACCACCTCAAGCGCTCCTCGAGTATGCATAATACTGTTACTCACACACAAGCTCCCTCTAATACGTCCGTCAAACGGTAATCTCCTTTGTCACTCCAATCCTTTGCTCAGGTGAATACTCACATCAAAATTGAATAAACCTTTTGATGACTCATTCATTAAATATGAGATATATAAATAAGTAATACAAAATTCAACAGAAATAACACAAAAAACATTCCTTCTGAGAGCCGCAAAAGAAAAAGAATAGAATGAATGAGAAGAGAACGAGATGGACGCTTATTTGGATAGCTATTACAATTTCATTGTCCACCAAAACTTGGTATTCTGTAATATAAACATTATTTTAATAAAAGTAACATTGTAGTATGTCTTAATATTTTTCTTTATGATGTTCTTTTATCAACCAAACGTGGGTATTCTATGCCCTTTTCTTCACCACGTATTCACAAATAAGAACACAAACAAACAATGCTACATATTCAACTATGAATTTCATGCTATACGAAAATCTTGCTAGCTAGATGCATATGTTCCTCATAATTTGAACATTAAAATC
Organism: Nepenthes alata; assembly: GCA_028571085.2. Classification (NCBI taxonomy): domain Eukaryota; kingdom Viridiplantae; phylum Streptophyta; class Magnoliopsida; order Caryophyllales; family Nepenthaceae; genus Nepenthes; species Nepenthes alata. The sequence goes on along the minus strand of JAOVVI020015211.1, from coordinate 9,140 downwards.
AAGGTTACAAAATGGGTGCACACAACTCGCCTCGTTGGTAACCCGGCCGCCTTGGTTGGCTAAAAAGAGCAACCTAATATATCAAATTCTTGCATCATTTTATCTTATAAGGGTCAGATAAATATAATGTATTTTACAGATATGTTACTTCTTTGGTTTAAATTTATAATCTATAAGACCCAGCAAAGCAATCTCATAACAGGGTGAATTGCTTGCTCTCCATCTAAATAACTCGCGTACATTTTGGCTGTTTTGTAGGTGAAATCGTGAATTCTAAAAACATAATTGAGTTATAAGAATAGCATAGTTTACATTTCATCCATACAAATTTGAGTCTCCTAAATTTATTTTTGAAATCATTAGCCTAATAAATAATAAAAAGGGACATATATATGATAAAACCAAGCTAGTGTTGTCATTTGGATTACTTTCTTATAAATTTCATTTCTAATAAACGAATCATATGAATGTTCCCTTAGTTCTAATGTAAAGATTTGCATGAACGAAGGACTAATATTGTAATATTCAAGATATTTTGATTATTTACCGGTAGTAATAAATTGATTAATTTAAGCTATGTAAGTTGTGATAATTTATAGTAATAAATTATATATACTTTATTTACTATTTGTGATTATATAGACTTCAAAAATACTAGATTAAATACTGTTAAGTGTAAAATAAGTTTTATCTAATTCTCAAAAAGGAAGTTAATTATGTGTAACTAGCAAAAAGAGTAAGAACCCTAGTGTGCAAGGCAGGCCAGTTAAAGGGGTTATTGTGGCCACAGTTAGAATTAAATTATACTATTTGATAAAGTAAATGATGGTGGGGCCATATGATTGAAGATTGAAAGGTAAATTTGATATTAACTATTTATTTAAGTGTATTTTGGGGATGGAAAATATTTAAGAAAAAAAAATCCTAAATTTTTGAAGTGTTAGAATTATGAATTGATTTATTAAGAGAAGTAAAAAACCATAATTTTTATGGGGTGGCCAACCACATAGAAAGTTTAGCAACCATAATTTATTAAGGAATTCACTCGAGACTGAAGCGGAAAAGAGGAAGAAGAAAAGAAAATTATCCAAATTTTTGAGTAAGTACATCAATTTCTTTTTCAGATATCTAAATTAATTTATGGTTTATAAGAATTATGTGAAATTCTTCGAATGAATTGATGGAGGAAAATTTTTAAGAGTTTTAGCGATGATAAGGCACAAAAAATGCTATAGAAATTGTTATACAAAATAACGATGAACTAAGTTGCTAATTGTATAAATATATCATAATTATGAAGTTATTTCAAAATTATCAAGGGTAAAAAAATGAGATTTGTTGAGCATGCATAGTAATTCACATCATGAGTAGATCTTCATGGTTTCTTATCTTTTATGGTACTATAGAATTACATTTTCAAAATAAACGATAAACTCAGGAAACATAAAATTAGATTGTGAATTTGTGGTTTCTAAGTTTTAAAATTAAAACATAAAAAATATCATATTTAGGGAAGAAAATGTGAAGAATGACAAATTACCGAAATAATACCCCTAGCCGTATTTTGTTATAAGGGATAAAACGGTTATTTTGGCACAAAATTCAAAAAAATGTGGAGATTACTTAGCAAATCTATTTGTCGGGTCCCAATACTAAGGCCCATAAAACACGGCCCAAAGGGGAGACCCAAAGTTACGACTACGGACCAAGAAGACAGGCTGGTCCAAGAAGCCCGAAAGTCCAATTTAGTTCCTTGGGCTAACTTGGCCTTATGAGCCCGAGAACGTGGGCTAGTGTCCTAGAAGCCCAAGTGGCGACAAAGGTCCGAGAGGCCAGTTTAACCCAAAAAAGCACGAGGACGCCACAGGGCCCAAGAGGCCCAATAAGGCTTAAAATGCCCGAGCCCCTTTTTCAGCATAAGAAGCTCGAGGATATCAGACACTCCTATGGGCCCAGATTAAACCGAGAGGTTAAAGGTTGACGCAAAAACCCGAGGACTTTTCACAATGAACAAAAGATCCATCAATAATCAAAAGAGCAATCAAACGTCCAAGAGCTTTCTCCCTCAATGAGTCCGCGTACTCGTAGGGATACAAGACACGCAGCTTAAGGACGAGGACTCTATCTCATAAACGATCGAGAACGCCAGCTCAGCATCTTCACTATTACCAAGGAGCACGCAACCTCTACAAAATGTCGCCTCCACAGTGCATAATGGCGCTCAGAGCACACCTTGTCACTTTAAGACTGACATCAGGGGCCTGCACACCTGACACGGTAAGGTCCATTCAATGGCGCCAATGGCTTGCCTCACTGGACACGCCAACATGCCTGACACAGCCGGCAGCGCAGGTGGACAGTCTCCCTACGTGCCTGACACCACATAGACCTGCCAGCAGAGCAAGTGGATAGCCACCCACCATGTGCCGACTACCACGTGGACCTCTCTTGAGATGCAATCTCCCACTATAAAAACCTAGCCAAAGCTCTAAGCAGAGGGGGGGAACACGGTCAAAGAGAGTTCCAAGGAGAGAGGCTAGGAAGAAAAAAGGAAAAACAATCCCACAACTTATACTTGTAACTCTTCCACCCATAGTGAAGCATCTTTTAGGCCTTGAGTCTCGTGGTTTTTTCTCCTCATTCAAGGAGAGGTTTTTCACGTAAAACTCGATATTTTTCTATCCCTCTCTTCACTTTTCTACGGTCAAATACTTGTGTTGTACTGGAGCCCGACATCCGAAACGCAACATTGGCGCCGTTTATGGAAAGCCAAGACAAAAAGTCCGTTGCTTCCTGCCACCGCAAAACAAATAGCATGTCGGAATGGTAAACAAACGGGCCCAAACCAACGCGTCCGCCCGAGACATAGCACCCTTCAGCAGGTGCCTCCCTGCAAACAACACGACGAGTGACCGTTCGAGTTCTCGCGTATGGACACTGGTAGAGAAATTGGACGATCTTTCGAGAGTAGTCCAAACTCTCTACACAAAATTGGACGAGCAGTCCAGGGGAGCATGTCTCGAAACCTCCCGAGTAGCAGCACCCCAGAAGAAGGGGAGAATAAAGAAGCAACGCAAGGAGTAAGCTTACCAACACGATAGTCTGGGGACACGGGTTGCCTTGAGCAACGAAGCCCCACAGCAACCTGGAGGTCGCTCGGCCCCCCAGATTCGAGGACGCAACCCAGAAGGGATGAGCCCACGTCACTCTTGCTACAATGGGGAGGAGCGGGAAGTTGCGTAAACTTCTTACGAACTGAGAGATTACCTCAACAAAAAGAAGGCCATCACCCAGTCCCCGACGAGGAAAGAGCTCAAAAGGCTCTGGAAGATGATCTTCGGAGCCAAGATCAGCGAGGCAAGGAAGCCAGAAGGTAGAAAAGATCAGCGTCCAATAGTTTGTCATGGCAACGAGTGAAAATACACAAGGAGACCAAGTACCTGATCGCGTTTGGCTACAACCTGGCAAGAGGAACGCCAAGGCCCATCATAATAAGGTAAATCTCCTCCGAAATAGGAAAACGGAGCCCACCTTTGAGGTGGACTTCGTACACAGCGATGAAACCATCAGGTGGGTTGCACGCCCTATCACCGGGCTCTGGTACCACCATGGCCATGGATTCTGGGATACCATACCACCCTCGAATATCCTCAAGCTTACCAAGTGTCATCGAGGAAGCAATCTCCTTTACTCCTGGAGCCATGGAAGACGAAAGAAGAAAGGGCAGAGGAAGAACGAAGGGCAAAAAGCTTCAGCAACCTGGAGAAAACGCTCAGCAAGGAAGATGAAGGAAGGCGCAGAAATGAAAAATCGGAAACGAGAAAGCCAACTTATTATTTTTGAAATTCAAAAATGCGTACTCATTCCCCCCTCGCCACATGTCGCTGCGCCATTCGCTACAAGAAAATCATGGCTTTAGCTTCCCGAGGTGAGTGACAGCTCGTCAAATTGAGCATTAAATGCCCTGCAGAAGCCCAAACGTCGGCTCTGGAAAGGTCTCGGACTCAAAAGAAGCTCTGGGACACTTCTTTACCAAACCTTACGTCACGTTACCTCCGAAGACACACGTGGTCTCGGACTAGCTCCAGGAAAAGCGTAAACTCAAAGGTGAACGGCCATATTTTTTCTCCCTCAGGAACGTCCTTCTCAGGCCATAGCGCGCACACGGACAAACTGTCAGAGGGAAAGGTCAGACTCCCAAGAGGAGCAGTGGCGTCATGCCAAACGGTCGAGAACCTCAAACCCTTTGGCATGGGGGGCTAGTGTTGGGTCCCAATACTAGGGCCCATAAAACACGGTCCAAAGGGGAGACCCAAAGTCACGATTACAGACCAAGAAGACAGGCTGGTCCAAGAAGCCCGAAAGTCCAATTTAGTTCATTGGGCTAACTTGGCCTTATGAGCCCGAGAACGTGGGCTAGTGTCCCAGAAGCCCAAGTGGCGACAAAGGTCCGAGAGGCCAGTTTGACCTAAAAGAGCACGAGGACGCCACAGGGCACAAGAGGCCCAAGAAGGCTTAAAATGTCCGAGCCCCTTTTTCAGCATAAGAAGTTCGAGGATATTAGACACTCCTATGGGCCCAGATTAACCCGAGAGGTCAAAGATTGACGCAAAGACCCAAGGATTTTCCACAATGAACCAAAGATCCATAAATCATCAAAAGTGCAATCAAACGTCCGAGAGCTTTCTCCCTCAATGAGTCCGCGTACTCGTAGGGATACAAGACACGCAGCATAAGGACGAGGACTCTATCTCATAAACGGCCGAGGACGCCAGCTCAACATCTTCACTATTACCAAGGAGCACGCGACATCTGCAAAACGCCGCCTCCACAGTACATAATGACGCTCAGAGCACGTCTTATCACTTCAAGACTGACATCAGGGGCCTGCACACTTGACACGGTAAGGTCCATTCAGCGGCGCCGGCAGCTTGCCTCCCTGGACACGCCAACATGCCTGACACGGCCGGCAGCGCAGGTGGATAGCCTCCCTACGTGTTTGACACCACATAGACCTGCCAGCAGAGCAGGTGGACAGCCATCCACCATTCACCGACTGCTACGTGGACCTCTCTTGAAGGGCAATCTCCCACTATAAATACCTAGCCAAAGCTCTAAGCAGAGGGGGGATCACGGTCAAAGAGAGTTCTAAGGAAAGAGGCTAGGAAGAAAAAAGGAAAAATAATCCCACAACTTGTACTTGTAACTTTTCCACCTATAGTGAAGCATCTTTCAGGCCTTGAGCCTCGTGATTTTTTCTCCTCATCCAAGGGGAGATTTTTCACGTAAAACCCGATATTTTTCTCTCCCTCTCTTCACTTTTCCACGCTCAAATACTTGTGTTGCACCGGAGCCCGACATCCGAAATGCAACACTATTATATCATAATTAATAGCATAAATGCATGAACTTATTCACTAAAATGTCCCTAACCGTGGGTTTTGTAGAGAAGTAAAACGGAAATTTAGGTGTAATCTTCTTGTCGTATAAGTTTTATTCTATATACTTAATTGTTGAAACTTTTATACTTATGATTGTATAAATTACTCTGAGCTCTATGAAATATAGATGTTGAACTTGGTCATAGGTTGGTCGAGAATTTAAGCGATGAATTAGGAGATTTGAGAGGAAATCAATACGACTAATGGTAGTTGTTATTTAGCGGTCAAGCGAAGATATTGAACCTTGTAAATAAGATGACTTATCATTTTAAAAACCGATCAAATTGGTTCATTGTGGGCTGTGAGGTCTTTGAGAACCAAGGTAAGTTATGGTATTCATTTTATACAATGAGTCCTAAAAATTAAGTGGTGAATTGAGTGTGTAGTGACACTTATAAATATTATAATTATAACTTTATAAGACTTTTTATTTTATTACAATTCTAGCCCTGAGGATGAAATGGTTTGGAGATGGCTTATGATGATATTTTAGTACATTAAAACTAAGGGGACACAAATTAGTTGAGTATCGATTGATGTCGAGTTGAAATTTTATGGTAGCCTAAGAAATTAGGGTTGGTTGTGGTCAGGAGAAATTTGGCTAAGAAAAAGTAAAAATCGAGTCAAATAGAGTAGTTGGAGGGCAAATTTATAAATTTATCAATAAAGTTGGAAACGGCCCGGTAGTTGGGATTAAATTTCTCATTGCATTGATCCTTTCATGATCATTTATTTCTTAATCAATAATTAATTCGATCATCATTGTTATTCAAATCTTATAAATAAGTTAATGAGATTATTTAAAAGCACTATAATTTCAAACAATATTACATCCAAAGAACTCCAGTGTAATCTAAAATTTTTCAATATCGATTTTATATTCAGTAGTTGAGGTTAATTGATATTATGAAGAAATTCTTATAACCTTGTAATTACTATAGTTGATCCTGGGATATCGGTGAGGGGCATTGAGAATGGACATGTGCTATGCCACGAGTATTAGGAATTCCCCAAACCACTAGATTGTAGAAAGAAGGCGATTAAAAGGAGTTCTTGCCCAACGAGTTAGGTCGAAGATTCGAAAGAGTTTAAGCTTGTCGGTTCTGACGTTTAGGTATTGTTGTATTTGGACAGGTTTATATCATCTTGCTTATTGTAAATTAGTTAGTTTGGTTTTTGGACATGATTTATGATGTATTATAAATTTTTAGACGATATTATTAGCCGGTGTGGTATTTTGTGATATCTGAAACTGTCGGTGTTATTTTTTATCGTGGACAGGATTATTATTTTGTATTGGATTATTTTGTGAAAGTAAAACAGGATATTTCACATTGTGCAGGTTCAAGGAAGTTTGTTAGGGATATGTTTTTACTTCCGCGATATTGTTGGTTATATATGTATCTATTAGATTGATATTTTTACAGACATCTTTCCTTACTAAAGATCCAACGTCATTTTTTTGGATCAGTGTCGGAGCCACCGATGTTGTGGCATGATTTTGAATCCTGATGGTCGGCTGGCCCAAGAAGGAAGGACGACCCAAATCCACAAAAGCTCATATGTGTCTGGATGGTCAACGTCAGTCGTTGACCCGATGAAAGGCCAAATAGACAGCAAAACTCGATAACATGACGGACAATTGGCTCACGAAGACAGTCAATATTTTTGTTGACCGGAACCGTCGTAGTAGGCCAGCCAAAGAGCCAGCCTCACGTGGGCCAAGCCCAGTTTGGCCCACACTTCCGTCTTCAACAAGTAACGATTTTCTCCCCTGATTTTGCACTTTCCGAGAAGGCAATCTTCATTATAACGACTACCAGTAGATTCAGAACACATCCCATGAAGAAAGCGCCATATTCTCTCCCTATCTACAGTAAACGTTAACGGTTATAAAATGCAAAAGTAAAGTAATCTGCCCAAAGAGCCGTCACCGCCATTAAAGCTCCCATGCCAAGAAATGAAGCCATCCCAGTAGAACGCCGGAATCAAGCCTTCCTGGCCAAGGAAGGTCGCCTAGCATCTCAGGTATAAAAGCCCATAGAATTCTCACTCCAAGGCACGCATTCAATTTCAGACAAAAATGCTCTTCATACTTGCATACATCCGCCTTCATCATCAAGCCTCTCTCTACTGCAAAGCTCACACGCTTTCAGTAAATAATTTGCTCTTTATCACCACGTTTTCAGCGAACACGGTGATAAGAGCCAGCGCTCCTTACGAGCCTGTAAAATCCTCCCTCAACAAAAGCAGCCCACCGTCCCAAACACTCTCCCAGTATTCTCATTACATTCATTTCTTTTACCTTCTTGATTTGAAGGTTGTATACTGATTTGAACGTCGGAGTATTTTCGGTGGGACGACCTCCCACCGTCACCTGACCACCCTTTGTTGTAGTGGTATGCGGGATCCAGACTCAGTGGACGGAGTCAGATCCAGATAATCAACTCGACCCAAATTTATTTGAAGCTTAGATTCAGGACGCATCAGATCCTGTGCATATTTGATTTATATTTATATATAGTGGTTTATTATAATTTGTATTTAGTTATTGAGGGACATTATATTCAGGTGGTATTTAGTGATCCGGTCCATCATATGACAAATACTTTTATAATCTAGAAATACAATAAAATCTAGATATATAAAGACAATAGAAAACAAATCAAAGGAATTTAGGTAAAATCAATCATATAAAAATCAACATTTTAACTTTTGAGAGCATATGAGTCCAAGAAGTCACATTGGTTAATCCAAACTCAATAATCTCTACAAGAATGTAGCAACCCATAGGCACCGACCTTTGACAGGACTAGACCGTCTGCCTCAACAAGATTAACAAGGTTACGACAACTTGGACCTGTCGACTTCCAACAGAATCAGAACATGCCATGTCAACAATCTCTATAGGAATATGGAGACCCAAACACATTGACCCCTAAATGAATCAGATTGTCTGTCTCAACAAGCTCAACAAGAAGAATCCTTAAGGATCATATTTTTCTCCACGTTGAATTTATGGCCAATGACTCACAATCACTCCCAAAGTATGGCCTGATCATCTCACAACCATCCCAAATAGTAGGATAATCTGATTGACTCACAATCGTCCCAAATAATAGAACCCCCAATAGTTCTAAGAGTTCTTGGTCACTCCTAGAGTAATATAATATCTAATCACCTCATGAACACCACATGTGGTAGGACCCTCTGTAGTCTTATGATTCTCCGTCACTTCAAAGTAACGCTCGATTGTCTTACAAATATCCCTAGTGGTAGGACCATCTTTCAAATATTCTAGAGATTTAGATATTAACAACTCACATAGATTCCACCAGATAAAATACATCATAAACATACCCCCAATGTCTCGTTTCTAGTACAAGCAAGTAATAATTAATTAATAAATAATTCAAATAATAATTCACAACTAATAAAGAATCTAAATATTCTCAAAATTATGTCAGACACTCTAAACCTGAAGACCAAAAGGCATACAAACTATCGACCACAGCGAACACATGACCTAACTAAATTAACTCTATCCGATCTCCAAATAAAATATATAACTTGTTTAAATTCAAAACCTTTTGCACTGAAAATATCAAACAAATATTGAAACTTGATGCGTACCTAGATCCGACTTCGAACAGATTCGGATGCTCCGGGATGGCGTTGATCCGGCTCCGTTCTCCGAGT